>JAGXCT010031966.1:8517-20494 GCA_022495035.1 Philopotamus ludificatus | reverse complement strand
AAAAACTACTGCGTAGAATCAATCGGACTTTTTCACAAGCAATCCTTGCTATATCAGCTGTCAAAATATATAATGATTAAGTGTGAAGTTGGATGTGAAAAAATACAACTGAGTCCTCTGTTGGAGAAAAAACGAAATGACTTTCCGAACAACCCAATTTTTTAGATTTGATTTTTTTTTACATAACAATGATAATACTATGATGAAATATCGCTCTCAAAAAAAATAACACTCATGATAAGAATACCGCACTGCAAAATATTAATTATATCCGTTATCGGTGCACAATTGATTAGTCGTCATCGCTATCGCAGATTCATTCATAGCTGATGCAATTAAATATGATATTTATTCATTCAAAGCGCGCACTGGCACGTCGTGTGTGCCGACTGACAAGAGATGAGATAAAATTTTATTATTATTTATTTTGTGATAATCCAACGATAAATAGAAGCAGCAAAGCGTGTCCAAAGCAAATTAAAAACTGTGTATAATTAGCTTTGCGCTGTCAAAAAACATGTAATTTTCGCCATTGTGCCAATATTAAATTTTGAAGTAACGCCGTAATACAATTACACGTGTCGGTGTGTAGCTCACGGCCTTATGGAATACGCCCCCCTAATACCATTACTTATGTAATATTAGGATAGGACACGGGGCAAACATGTCCGGCTTAACCGTTTCCTGGAAATGAATTTCGCTCGGAAAACGAATAAAGCGCTCATGCAAAAAAACGATGACTGCTCGAGCGCAACTATCTCCATAATAAAAAAAAAATCTCCAATATAAATTTCAGACATTGAATCATCAATACAAAACACCTACACGTTCTATATTTACTATACTCTCACTATGTGCGTGCAAAATAATTAATACGCGGATCGGCAGACACTGCCGGCACATCGCCATTTAATGAGAAAACTTTCATGCCAAAAATACAATACAGGCCCTATATTACATAAATGACAACCATGACACGGGTATGACCTTGAAATCTACAAATGACGATAACAGGACGCGGAAATAAAACATGGGTGGTACAAAAATAGGCTCGCACATAAGAAAATGTGAGGACATATCAATCCAGTGTTGAGAGGTGCTCGATAACGACTCGAGGAAAATTCATCAAAGAATCGCGGGCACCTGTGAGCAGTTCATTTTCATTTTTTTTTGTTGCTACGATGGTACTTGAATTTTCTTTTTTCGTGGAAATTTCATTCGAGGCATTCTGTACAAAGTTAATTTATTAGTCTTAAACTTTGAAATTGTTGCGATTCTCGACAATTTATAAAATATGCACACAGCAGTGGAATACGCTAAGTCAACCAAACTTTATAACTCGTAATGGAAAATGCGGAAAATTAGTATACACAACTTTTGGATTAATGTTAAACCCATGCCGTCTCTTCACTCCATTAACACAATTAAATAAATAAGATAAACTATCAAGCGTCTAATTATACAGTCAGACCTGTTTTTGTGCGGTAGATAGGGACCGCATACAAAAAAAACACATAAAAAGATTTATATAATATTAAAATACTTATTCGAAAAAAACTCCCCATCGCAAGTCTAGATAATAGTTCAGGGGTATATAAGCACTTTAAAGGACGGTAATTAACCTAGCCATGCCGATAGGGTCTATTTGGGACCCCGATTAAATATAAATCACCTGTCACAAACTTTTTATTTGTCTAAAAAAGTCTAAAAAAAATATTATAAATAATCAATAAGCTTTATTGTCCTTAATTGACTAAAAAATTAAAAACACCAATGTGTTTCTAATCGCTTAGTATCAGATGCGAGCGAGAAAACATCGCGCATGTGCAAGTGCGAGTGAAACCGCACACGCACACGAATAATCCATTTTTTTAAATGTCAAGGTATTGATGAAGAATTCATTATTTTATACTAAATATACCCCATCAGCCGACGGCGTTGATTTTGAGCCCCGTGACAGATCGGTTGACAAATGACCCATGAGTCGCGGGTCAGATCCTCGAAGCCTTTCTTAAATGACTTAAGCTTTAATTTTTATAATTTATCTTTTCTTGAGCTTTTAACCGGTTTGTTAATATATTAAATAAAGCATTTTTTTAATAAAAAAGACAATAAATTAATAAGCATTTCTATCAACTGAATATTCATGGTTAATTGTATTAATGATGTTTAAAAGTATTAAAATAATAGTATTAATTTACTAAAGATTTGGAAATTAAAATCTCATTTCACTACCTTACTCTCGAAGTGATGCCACCGACCTAATCTACTTGGTTCAGTACAAAAAAAATAAAATAAATTGCAAAATTAGACTAACCTTCTTCAACTCCTGAAAAGGTTCGGCATTACTGATATAGTGAAATAGATGTGTAATGTAATTAGCTGAGACAATACTTATGTAATGTTGTGATGAAATACATTTACATAAGCAGGCAAACTTACGGTAAAAAACGTTTTTTCATATACCGCATAATAAAAGTCGCACGAAAAAAGATCGCACAAAAACAGGTTTGACTGTATAGCTATAAATTTATCATTCCCGTATAATTGGTTCACCCGATTTATCGCTACGATTCTGGTCAAACATCCAGGAGCGCCCCGTACATATGGCTAAAATGTGCGGTGCACAAGGCGCCGGAAAATTAGAAGCGCCAAAAGGATAAGAAATCAAAGATAAAATAATACTTTATCAAAATGAAATAAAACTAATTGACCATATTTCGTCTTTTCAAGCACATCAGATGTACATGGGGCGATAATTGAATGTCTGCACACAGGCGTCGGATACTATTATATTAGCGCGCTACTACAAACACATATAAGAAAAATGCTACATAATCCAGCATTTGTCGTTCTTCCGATCAATCATTTTCCCGGACTTTTCTAGCAAATTTTCTACATACGAAAAATTGTAACAAGTTTTCCCAAGTATCCGAAATTTGTATAAGTCAAATGATGGTACAAACCGTTAGATTAGTCCTTATTTTAAAATATTGTGGAAGACTATCAAGAATTGAGTAAAATAGTCGCAGATCGTCTTCTGAAAGACTGAAATCTTGATCTGAATTCTGATCCCTTGAAAAACGATTGATCGGAACTCCACTGTATTACTTTAAATTTTAATGAATTTTTCATCTCAATAAAAAAAATAATTTCGTTGTGTAATTCCCTTTTTACGCACGAGTGATAGGTCCCGAGACTATCACGTAAAAAAGATACAGCGGCAATATAAACGAGAGGAACGAGTTTAATTATTCAAAATCCTTGAATAAAACGAATAAAACATATTTTATTTATATACACTCCTCGAAATGCTTTGATATAATAATATAAGGTTTATATTTTGGCATAAAAAAGTTAAATATGATAATTAATTCAATGCCTAATGCTAAATACTAAATAGTACACCTAACCCTTGATTTACACGGTTCTCTGTCTAGCACAATTTAGTGTCAACACGGATTCCATTGTAACAAAAAATATATTCATTTTCGGTGTATTATACATAGAAATACTAAACCATAAGGTTATATTTTAACGGTTACTGCAGAGGTCATAAAATATAGACCAGAAACTGCAAAAATATCGATGTATTCCAATATAAGAAAAACATTATGATGAAGGTATTTTTCTGTTTTTTGTAAAAATAAACCTATTCTATTTTTTTTGTTATTACACAAAAATTAACAGTTGGATAGTAAAATCACTATTATTTATTTTATATAGGCAGTTTTTTTTACACGGAAGATTCGTTCCACTAAAAACTATGTATAAAAATAGAAGATTGATTCCCTAAATTTCAGAAACCATGATTTTAACCCTTTGTACTCGAATGCCGCCATAGAAGCGGCAATGAAGTTTTTCGTATCAATTACGTATCATTTATAAAATTATATTTTAGGTTTTTAATATTCATTATATTTATAAACAATGATAATATTGTAATAAATATAGTGAATAATAAATAAAAAAAATAATTTATTAAATAACACGTGTTGAGGTATCGAGGACTTCAAAAAACTTCGAGTGCAAAAGGTTAAAAAAAAAAAACAACGTGGTGGTATATAAAATCGCGTAAAAGAGGTAATAATCAGGGGCTTACGGTGGTGTTGGTTTTGGGTGTGCTGAATGTGGAAAAAAAATACAGTATGTTTTTAATGAATTTTATTATTATTCTTTACACATTAATTATATTTTTCGTACTTTAAAAACTTATGTCGCAAAAACGAGGAATAGAATTATTGTATAAATTATAATAAAATTCATTAAAAAAAAAACTGTATATTTTTTTCCACATTCAACACCCAACATCAAGTCCACCGTAAGCCACTGGTAATAATCCGATAAAACTAAATTATATTTAATATTATTTGTATGTATGTATTTATTTATTTGTCTACGATGGATGGATGGCATAACAGAAAAATCTATAGCGTTATTCCCCATATAAGGATGCGATAAAGATTCTAAAGATGTAGGGGGTATGAGTCACTCACACTTACACTACCAACTTGTGTAGTAAATAATTATCAGAATTCATAGATTTTCGTCGGATGATTAAAACCTATCCGGGTTCTATCTTAGTTCAGTCGCGGTTAACTCACATTATTAAACTAACGTATGTTACCTACAAGCCATGACATTGGTTAATTTCCATATTATTTCAGTTGGTTTTAAATTAATATTATTAGGATTCCTTGTATTCATAGTTATTGTCACAAAGTTGACCCCACTTATCCGAGTACTAAATTTAGCTTAATCGCAGTTAACTTACATTATCGTAATAATATGTATGTTACCTACACGTCATGACAATGGTTAAGTTAGCTGATAAATCCCACAATTTTAAAATATAGTATTAACTCCTATTAGATCGTGTTAAAAAAAATAGTCCATCGTGTTTACATCGGGAAAAATGATCAATATTATGAATAATTAATCGATTTATTTAAATAATATTTAAAAATCTCGCGTACAATGGAATATATCTACCACAAAAACACATTCGACAAATTTTTCAAATAAAACCAGCAATGATTGGACTTCTTCTTCTGTATATTTCAAATGAGACTAAAAATATATGCCAGTGTAACTGGGTCAGAGAAATGAAGATTCGAATATATATCACAGTTCTGGGATAAGTTCAAATTGGATTGTGGCAAAATCGTGAATATTTCATTTTTGCCAATTTATCCGATCTCTTATTATTGTGCATTTTTTTGCCCGAGATAAAATCTTGTATTACAATAATACATCCGTAGCGAGCGTCGGATTGATCTCGGCGTCTTCTTGATTAACCGTCTCAACCCCCGCTTCCCATCCTTGCTCTTATCCGAAGCAAATTGATATCCGGTACAGAGCCAGCTTATTAACAACTGAAAAATATGAATGTCGTAAATCAGCCAAACTTGAAAGTGGAGTGATTTTAATGGCGTCGTTAAGCTTTCGTTTCTACGCTAGCTATGTAGCTGCGCTCTGTTGGCCCACCCACTATTTTTGGAGGGATTTATTTCAAAACGATGTTTTTGGAGGCAATGATTCATCGCCATCGTACAATAGATGAATCATAATCAATGAAAATATTGCTAGAGAATTATCAAGGTATATAGAATTTCCTCTAAGTCATAAAATGTTGATGACAACTAAAGTAAACATATTTCACGTATGTTGTAAATATTATCATGATATTTAGTTCAAAGTCGAAAGTCTATGCTATATAATTATTAATTAACAGTGTTATGGCTTGTAGGTAACATGCATATATTGCAGGGGTGAGCAAAAAAAGTTCATACAGTCTCATTCTACTCTAGCCCTATCCCCATCATCATTAAACCCAAGACGTAATTATAATCTTTTTCACGTATATCATTCGCTGTTTTTTAACTGATCGATGATGTGCGCCGCACGCCCTCAAAATATAGATCATGAAAAATATATTTAAGGTTTGAATATTTATTATTTAAAGTATTTTTGTAAACGGCCGGCAGGATATCGTATACGCGCGTGAATGTATTGGGCAAGGCGTTCGCTATGACCGCTGCACGACCTTACACGTGCGCTACCGCATACAGTGCTGTCGCCTATATGGGCGTAGGGTCTCAGCGAGCGAAACTAATGTTTTTGTATGCAGTTTAACGGCCGAAGCGTGCAGTAAAGTCGCAGCACATTCGTCTACTCGATCTCGATCTCAGTTGTTTAATACAATACTTGAGAGCGCATGCAATCAAATCAAATCAAAACAGTGTTATGGCATGGGTAACATGCATATATTTCGATATTGCAAGTTAACCGCGACTGAGCTAGTAATCGGATAGGTGTCCGATGAAAACTATGAATTCGGGGAATTCTTTTTTATGACACTGGAGGTATGTAAGAGGAAGAAACCCATTATCTCCTCATTTTTATAAAAATATTTATTTATGTAGGTAGTTGGCGCGTTGAAATTAATTAATTTAATGCCACCTATCCCGCGTTGAATAAATATTAATATAAATATTCATAAAACAAATAATAATATTTCCATCCAATTGAAATAATATAAACAATTAACAATTAACCTGTGTCGTGGTTCGTCACTTGGGGGAATATTATATTGCATCTTTACAGTCTTTAATACAGGTATTAATACATTAATTAATTAGTAAAGTTCGTGGAAAAAAATAATCTTGAGTCGGGGTTTCAAGAAGTTTATAAACTAGGAAAACTAATTTGAACTATTCCAAGTATCACTGCGTCAGCAGAACACCCATTTTCTGCTCCAAACAAAATTAAAACATGATATCTAAGCTCACATGTTCAGGAAAGACTAATGTGGCTAATCCTAATATCAATGGAGAAAAAAAACTAAAGACTAAAACGAAGGGCATACTTTACGATAGTGTAATGGGTATATTTAGTATGAAATTAATGTATGAAAATAGACCCCAAGCAATTCGAGTCAAGATATTGATGAATTCATCGACAATACCTTGACATTTGTTTTCAAGATGGATTATTCTAAGAATAAAAATAGTTATTCATGACATTCTTCATAATTTGGTCGATATTTTGGATGTTTTTACTAATCAATATGACACGTAAACGAAGCGCGAACTCGAAGATGTGCCGCCGCGACTGGAGGACGCTCCCGTATCGTCTCGCACTTGCACATGCGCGATGTTTTTTCTCACTCGCATCCGGTATGGAGCGAAAATAAACATCGCACGCGTATAAGCTCCAGCGAATATTTTTGTTTTTCTTTTTTTTCACAATCACGGACAATAAAATTTAATGATTATTTATATTTATTCTTTAGACATTTTTAGACAAATACAAAAAGCTTAATTATATTAAAAGAGTTATTCGAGAAAAATCAAAAACTTGGGGTCTCAAATATTGTAGTAACGGCATCGGCCGTTTACATAAACGTATTAGGTATATAAACATAAAGATAACTAATTGCATGACGTAACGATAGCAGTGAATTCAAAGCCACAATGCCAATGGCGAATCTTTCAAGTAAAATGGAGTAATTTTATTGTATTGTACTTATTGTATAACCAAAAATAAAACCTTCAGTATATTTTTATTGCTGAATTACATTGTGATTAATATTCAATTGAAGGTTTCGTGCACTTTCCGTCCAATATTTATAAAAGTACTAATATAAATTTTAATCCATCTGAAATAATATTAAAAAATAATATGTGTCGTGGTTTGACACTTATGAGAATATTAGTGTGAGAGACTTATTCCCCTTGCAACTTTAGAGTCTTTAGAATCTTTATCAAATCTTTACATGGATAATTGGTGCTTTGGAAACTTTCTGTTATGCTATTCATCCATCGTACTCAAATAAATAAATAAATAAGTACCATTGCCACGACTTGTAGGTAACATACATATTATTACGAAAATGTAAGTTAACCGCGACTGAGTTAAGTTGATATTAAGATTGGGTTAACTATGAATTCAGTGAATTTATGTCACTTATTTATTAATATACTTATGTCACTTTATGACACTGGTCAGAAGGTATGTAAGTGGAAGAGACTCATAACCTTCGTAAGTTGATCAATTTAAATATGGTATATATGAAGACAGTTGGCGCGTTGGAATTATTTAATGCTGTCTATCCTTCATTGAATAATTAATTATAAACAAATGATATAAACTTTAAACTAACTGAAATAATAATAAAAAAAACTGCGTCATGGCTTGTAGGTAACATATATCAGTTTAATAATGTAAGTTAACGGCGACTGAGCTAAGTTAGTACTCGGATAGGTCAGCCCTCCGACGAAATTTATAAATTTAGAGAATTATTGATGATAGGAGGAATGTAGGTATGAGAGATAAATTTAAATATTATATTTATGTAGGCAGTTGGTGCGTTAGGATTAATATAATTACTGACGTTTTCTTAAAAGTAAGCTCAAGTTTAATTTCCAGAATGAGAAAATAAGCCCTAGTTCATAGTTTATGACTAGCTTTTTATCTTTCATTAAATAAACAGTGATATGGCTTGTAGGTAACATGCATATTATTTCGATAATGCAAATTAACTGCGACTGAGCTAAGTTAGTTGTCGGATAGGTGTCTAACGAAAACTATGAGTTCAGGTAATTCTTTATGACACTGGCCATCTAAGAGGAAGAGACCCATTGTTGAGACTCCGCATGTTTTATAATAAAAAAATATTTATGTAGGTAGTTTGGCGCGTTGGAATAAATTAATTTAATGACATTTATTCTTTGTTGAATATATAATTGTGAACAAATAATGTGATTTTAAACTAACTGAAAGAATATTAAAATTAATCAATGTCATGGCTTGTAGGTAACATACATCAGTTTGATAATGTTAGTTAACCGCAACTCCCCGGATTGGTTAAAAACATAATTTTTAAATAAATAAATATGCTTAAATAATATAGAATACGAGGTATGATAAAAAAAATATGTATTCATTATTATTATCACTTTTTTTAGTCGCAGGGGGCTATGTCCAGCGAATACGAAGGCTATGGCATTATACTATAATTGTTTATTGCTAAAAACTCTCGCATTCAAATTGGGGCTTTGAACCGGAACTGAACCGTTATTTTTGTTGGAACGAAAACCGGAATTGAACCGAAAAAAGATCGATTTATTTCGGTTCGATACATGCATTAATTATAATAGTATAAATAATAGATAATATTTCAAAATAATCAGATGTAAATTAATGTCATTTTATCCGGAACCGAACCGATATATTTTTTTTAATAAACCGGAACAAAAACGCGGATTCGAAGCCTTGATACAATCGCCGAAGCACGCGAAACCTTCTTGATAACCAACAGTTATGATGTCAAGAATCGTCAGATCCAATTGTACTTATACAGCCCGTAAAATTCCGAATTGTATTTTATTATAATTATTCAGTACCAATAAAAACACAATTTATCGCGCGATAATTACGAAAATACACAGAATATGATAAGAAACGGAAGGATCAAATAAACCCGAATAAATAGTACTAGATGAGATGTATTAAATAACACGGCATCGTATACTATTCCATTGGCGAATACTTCAAAAAACCAACCTTGTAGAATCATTCGAGATGTTTACACGCGAGATAAATTCACAATCTTTATACAATATGCAAATATGCACGAAAAGACTAAAAAAAAACTGTATTTTTTTGTCGAACTGAATGATTCAATTGTTCTCATTGTTCGACGATTTTCCTCGAGAACATTTGACTTTTCTCTCGAAGAATAAAACGATAGGTAAGCATTTTCCGAATGCATTATGGAAAATGCAAAGCACTCCAAGATCGATAGTCGACGAGATCGGAGAATAACGTTTAATATTTGTCGATGAAAATGTTTTTTAAGATTTTTTTTTTCAGCGACGCAATAAAAACGAACGAATTTAATGGCGGGCATAAAAAAATAAAATGTATCATACAGAGCAATCGTCTATATAGCCGAGGACGTTACATCATAAAGCTTCAAAAGAATAATACGAAGGATCGCGGTCAAGAAGCCAAAGAAAAAGTATTAAAACAAAAAAAGAGATAATGAAAATATAGATACAAAGTTAAATGGGGTAGTAAAAAGGGGCAATAAAACGCATTATGATCTATTTTAAAAGCGGCCGCGCAGTACAGCCGAATTATATTTTATAAACGTGGCCGTCCATATGGCCGGATTGTGCGGCGCACACAGGCGCAAAAAAATAATACGTTATAATTTTTATTGTGCAATTAATGTTCTGCACACAGGCATCATTGCACACTGTTTATTGATATATAATATGTATAACGCGAGTTTAATTTTATATATATATTTATGTTCGCAATTCAATGAGACGTTATATATGGTCCAATAAAGCGGTGACACGCAAAAAAATATGGAGGCCCGAAATGATCTGAAAATTCATACGCGCCGCCTCCCCAGAGAATTGAAATCGTAGTTTCTCACACGACAAGGACGGAACAAGGACAGACAAGGACGCGTTTAATATTAAATTGCGGCAGATTTGAATTCGGCGGCGAAAATATGCATCGCGCCGTTTAGACGCGTTCTGATTGGCGCGTTCGAAAATAATGATTCGTTTGTTTTTTTTTCTCCGCGCTGCAGTGTCGGATGACAGTTGAGCTGTCATCCGCGCGTTTGATTCGAAATTGTTGACGCGTTTTCGTGCCAAATTTGAATTTGCCGCCTCTCCAGTTGTTTTCGTGTGTGCGTTTTTAAATGAATGGAATGGCATGTGACATTTACCGACACGGCGAGACGACGAGACGGCGAGGCCGCGAGGCGCGATGGCGCGCTAGCAGCGGCCGCGAGCGCGGCCGGCGGGCCACTGCCGCCGCCGGCCCGCGGCCCCTATCGATCCGCCCCGCGCCCCTCGCCACCCCGCCCCTCATTACGCACGGCTATCTCTAATATCTAATCGAGATCCGTTTTCCCGAAAATGATTCCAGATTTCACTATTGATGTTCCAGAATAGTCCGGAACTTTCTTCCATCGCGACGACACGTTGCCTAGATATCAGAGTCCGATTTTTTTTATCATACTTTTAATTTTGCCTTAAAAAATTACCAGTATCAACCCTTTGAACTCCAAATTTTTTTTAAAGCTACTCTAAGGTATTTTCAGCGAATTTGCTAAAAATTATATTTAAGGTAAAATCATTGGAAAAAAATTATAATAAATGAATAAAAAATGGTTTTAACTCTTTGAAGAGTATCGCCGTACATGTACGGCCACACCCGATTTCGCTTTATTTTTAATGCCACGCTTATAATTTCGAACAAAACGTTATATTTTTTTGTATTATATACAATAAATTTATTTACCAATAACATGTAAATTTAATTAGATTGATATTATATTTTTTTAGCAGTGAAAAAAATATCTAAATAATATATATAAATATTTCGTAAATATATGTTTTTATATATCTCATATAAAAAGCTATTTGCCCCAAATTTCACAGTATTTTTTTTAATGATTCTAAAAAGTCATTAACTATTGTCATAAAAACCTAAAAAAAATGAATTCTAAATAAAATTGGATGAATAAATTCCCTCAAATAAAACTGGATGAAGAAATTTCATAGATCAAAAAAATTATCGAATTGCAAAATAAATAAAGTTTTCCGTTAAAAAAAGATTGAGAAAAATGTAATTTATTTTAATTAATTAACCTTACAAATACAACAAATAATCAATAAATGATATTCTTAAAAAAAAATAATTACAAAAAAGTTGAAAAATTAGCTTATTCCCAGGACGTGTGAAACTTACTCGTTACGAAAAATACTCACTCATCAAAGGGTTAAGTGCACTTTATTATGCATTTATTTAACAGACTGATTTTTAAAATTTATTAGTATGTGATATTTCTTGAAACAATCGCCCGGGTGAAGGCCTGGTTTTCTAGGTATTTCTAAGAAGGTAGTTTCTCGTCTTCCTCCAGCAATTTTTCGATTTGAACATACCATGC
>JAGXCT010031964.1:0-21005 GCA_022495035.1 Philopotamus ludificatus | reverse complement strand
TGTTTTAATTTTGCGATGATTTAAATCATTTTTGAATGGATTATAAATTATTATTTTGTTGCTATGTCTGATGGATATCACAATGGAAAACCAGGATAGAATCATAATTAATTAATTTGATGACTCTTATTTTTATTGAATACAAAGTAATGACATATATAATGAATATTGTTATTTATTTATCAATAAAAAAAACTGTTATAAAAAAATATTCATTTAAAAAATGCACATATGAAATGAAACCTGATTTTTATTAAGTTATTCTTAGGTATAATTAAACGTGTGAATTTATAATTTTTACACAACGTAATTTGTTTATGTATTAATAAACTATCATTGAAAGATGCAGTTCATACTAGTTCGTTAGCTTTAGGTTGAGCGTCAATCATCAGTTCTATCCGTTTTATGCTAACATTTTTAAGGAAAAATATGTTGAACGTGTGATTGTGATCCTTCGTGTTTTTTCATTGCCTCATCCAGATGATTAAGGTCAGTAAACGCGCTTTAATTCCACACAATACTATTTTGGAAACTAATAGACATGGCCAAAAAAAAAGTTTGAATTTAACTTCACAGCCTGTCAACCAATCAATTTTAACATATTTTAAAAATGAAAAATGTCTAGTATAATAATTTTTTTTATCCTTGTGTTTACTAAATAAGTGTAGAAGAGGCGGGCGTGGTCTACAAATATTAATAATATTTATCTTATTATCATATGTAGACAATGGTAGATATATTTAGTATAGCAAATCTTCAAATCTTAACGGCTGAAGTTAAAACTTTAGCTCTTAAGCATCTCACTTTATTCGGAAAGTGTTTTAAGACTGTTCTAGAATTAATTATTATCAAAGATTTTGGTAAAACTTAATTGAAAATTTAAGGCTTATATACGTGTGAGACTCAGGTTCCTTTGGCCTCAACTATCATGCGAGAGTTTGTTAAGGCCCATGCCCTTAGCGAGTAGGAGCATTGTGGCTGGCAAATGATGATGATGATGATTACATGAATGATAAAAAATAAATGTTGAATAAACGGCTTCTAGCTCCAACTATGTTTCTCTATGGAGTTTAAGGCTTTTTGAGTGGTTTTATTTGCGTAAAAGTAAGAAAACATGCCAATGACTCTTTTTTAGATAGCCAATCTATTGTTAGAGCGACTCGTTCATAAAAAAAATTTCCGGACACCATATGAGCGATACTATTAACATCAAAATTTAAAACTTGAGTAGTACCCTGAAAAACATGAATAATTAATTATTTAGAAAATGCATAAAGATAATTAGAAATGATTAAATATTATTTATTCAAGATCCATATATCCATCACAGGGACAAATTATAAAATATAAACCAGTATTGTCTACTCTTGTGTTTAATGCTTAACATTGGCTCTATTGAGCATCATTTTGTGCGTTTGTTTCAAACCTTGTTCATCAAAGTAACATTCTCATCTCTGTTTTATGAAGTCTTTGCTCATGCGTTCTCGCCAGCCCCATGAAGCAACACTGGAATTACGATCGTCTTATATGTCTACTTTTTTAATGTGCGGGCTTCTCTTTGTTTATTACTATGTCGTTAATTTGGTGTGCTGTGGGATACTGGCAATATATCACAAGCTTCAGACTCCTTGTGGAAAAGGTCAAATTTCATCTAAGTTCGAGTCACGCCATGGAAAATTAACTGATAATTCTTAGTCAAGCTTGGATTATTAAGATCCATCGATAACTTATTGGTGATTGTATTGCTTTATAGCGACCTCCAAGCTCCAAGTCTTTTTTCAAAAGTTTGTATTCTGGTCTTTCTATTTGACGTGGACGTTGTATTTTTTTGGAAACATTTATGGCATTTTTGATACTTCATCATCGTTGATCCAACCATCCCCTCAACCGGCTTCCCATAATGATATCCACTTCATCGCAGCCAAGATGCTGCATCATCGGAGGCTCGTAACTGAACAGATATGCAATTGTGGAACATGCTCCATATAGTAAACGATCGCCCACTGAGAAGGCCAGTGATTCAATATCTGAATCGCTATCGATATCTGAATGGACAGAGAAATTCACCGCAACATGGCTACAAAAGGATAACGTGTCCGATTACTATGATCACAAAAGGGTCACCTTCCAAATTATTGAGAGCCAACATGCTCGCCACCACGGTCCTTTAAGTTAAGACACGGTAAGAAACGCTTCTTAGCGTCTCTCTCATCAGTAATTGGTGTAATCACGCGAGTATCCCGGGCTAGGTTAACCCGGTTCCCAAGCCATCCAGAGACAAATGCTGGGATAGTACTTTGAGCCGTTTTCCATCACTTTACCACTTCCTACAAGCTCGCCCCGTCTTTTAGCTTCCAGGCCGTAGTGGGGACGAGAAACTAGTTCGGATGGTAGCAATGCAACACACGGCGGCTATTTAGACTTTAGCTAAGGAGTGCAATGTTGCTCTGCCGGCTCAAAGTGGGGCTCGTCTATCTGTAAGGCTAGCAAATCAATATGCACCAGTATTATATAGCCAACTAATGTTGTTCTTGGTGTGCTCCGGAAGGACGAAGACAACTTCAACAACGATGCGCATGCGGAGAATGGCAGGGTAAGAGCCATACGAAATCATCATCGGTATTATCTCTTTCATTACTACCTCTTGAAATAAATTTTGAAGTGAAAAAAGCGATAACTGAAGCCTCGATAATTGGTAATCAGCGTCCATTTACAAATTGAAATAAATAAAATTATTATTTTTACACACGGTTGCATTTTTACACGACACTTATTATTGCAGGGTTAAATTATGCAAATAAAAATGTCTACAATAGGAAACAATGGTTTTTAATATGAATTAAAAAAAACGTTCAATGTAAAATATGAGTTGGGCAAATAAAATAGCGATTTTAATAGCGACTAACGCATTTTTTCTAGTTTTATATTGCATTAATGAAACATAATATATCGGTTATACCTTTTTTAAGATGCATGTATCATCCATATGTGAAAACACGATATTTAAAATCAATCTAAACAGCGGATCCCTGCAAGGCGAATGCGAATTCTTTTCATACATCACGTCGTATTTATCATTTTTCCACAGATCGATTTTGAGGTAAGCCTTAAAAATACAAAAGTTTTTACATCGATGTCAATCAAATGTTAAAATTAAAATATTTGCAATTACTAACTCCACTACATTTTATGTCAGCCGGTAATGTCAAGTTCCCGTTGACAATTCCATTTCTTAATTCGAGGTAAGTTATAGCCTCAAGACCTGTTCTCTTTAATCTCTTCGTAGAATTGCATTTACCTATACTTAGCGTATCAACGTAATAAGGACCCTAAATATAAATATTATATATTAATACCGAATTAGATTAATTTTATTTAAATCATTACTTACGTATCCATTCACTATAGACTTAGAATACATTTTTGCCAATAATTGCGGCGATATAACTTGACTTTTTGCATCAGAATTTAGTATAAATATCGTGATAATGGTGAGTAATATGTATTGAATGAACATTTCGAAGAGATGAAATGAAACTATTCATTTGACGATTTTCTAAATCATTTTTATATGGATATTAAATGAATATGTTTATCCATGTATGACGGGCATTCTAATTCACAATGACAAAATAAGATAGAATCTTAATTTAAGTGATGTAATGACATGGGATTTTATTGAATCTGAAGTTAATAGCATATTTGATGATTTTTACTTATGATTTAACTATGAAAATTACTGTAATAAATAATTATTTTATTTAAATAATGTATTTAAAATAAAAGTTGTATTTAATGGTATTAACTTCAATAATGTAAGTATTTCCATAGAATATCCATATTCGTTTATTTTGGCCAGGATAATTATATGTTATTGTACAAAATCGTTTATGCAAGTATAATCAATATATTTGGAGTACCAGCCCTTTGACCTGTTTCGTCATGAGTTTTTCACACGTTTTTTAGATTTGTTTGGTCCGTGAACATCTGAAGATCATCTTTCAGTAGATTTTTGGTTTTTCTTAGGTTTATTTCAAATGGTTGATTTTCAACCAGACGAATTATTTGCTAAAATGCCTACTGTTCGTGTTCCATAAAAAACACCCCATCGATTACTACGAAAATAAATTGTGGTTTATATAGAGATGTATTTATTCGCCAATGTCATAGATGGTTTAAAAATTAAAAAATTGGAATTTTGGTTTAAAAAACAAGCATCAAAAGAAGAAAGTCGTGAGAGTAAATGATGACATTTTAGGGTGTTAAGTCGAAGCAAACTTAATAAATAGCAGACGCACTCGGATGCTATTGATCAAGCGTGCAAGAGCCTCTAAAAAAGTCGGAAAAATCCATAAACAAGGACTTTTGATACCGATTGACTTTAGCGACGAGAACCAGGCTGGGAAGGTAAAGGAAGGTACGAAGAAAAATCATTCTTTCACAGAGCTCTGGGTGAGTGGGGATAAAAAGTGAGTGATGTATTCCAACTCGAAAAAAACAATGGCTTACAAAAGACAGACACCGAAACCACACCGAAGAATTGTCTTAAGAACCGTAAGGTACTTTTGTCTGTGTGGAACTATTGCAAAGGGATCATTCATTACGAAGTCCTCCCATATGATCAAACCATAATCGCTGAGATCTATTGCAGTCAAATCAACTACTTAAAGGAAGCAATACAAACTAAATGTTCCTCAATATACAATAGAAAAGATTTTTTTTAACTTAACAATGCGCGGACTTATACAAAAATCACTCCAAATTGACCACGAACCCTATTCACCTGATCTACTCCCATCAGATTACCATCTCTCTAGAGTCTAGACGATTGCAATATTTCGTGTGTCTAAAAAATCACAATAACATCGATGAAATACAATTGGGACTTGAACAATATATTGCATCTAAACCTGATACATTTTATACAAACGGTATTAACAATCGTTAGCCTCAGTTCAGCTGTTGGTCCCACGCGAACAAGAGTTGTTGTCAGTCAGTCGAGGTAACGAGAAATATTCCGTATTACCGTAAACAGAAGTAGGGCTTGGGGCAGATCTGTATATGCCCCACTGGTCTATATTTTCTACTCGATTCCAAAAATAAACGACACCGTCCACGTTTTTCGAATATATTTTGGATTTCTTTTTTTTTATATATTGATAAAAGTTGCTTTCACTTGATTTTGTAAAAACACATGTACGTAATAAGAAATATTTTTGTTTAATTTTGTATAATTTGTTTAATTAAATAAAATAAATGATAATTATTATTACTTTCTTGGTTCGATCACACTGGACTAAAATAAATATAGTTCAATTTTGGTTCGGTCCCCCTAATATTATTATATATAACGTTAAACGATGGAGAAACGCAGATTATATAGTGAGAATTTGCTAAATATGTCGGATTAGTATTAGTGATACTTAACGATTACATCAAAGTATTGAATTTAAACTTTATTAGAACAAAAATATTACATTTTCTGATGATCGGTTTGGCTCCTCCTCCGTCAAAATTGCATTAAAGATTCCACATCTGTTCGAATACATTAAACTAGCTATACAAAATTATATATGTATAAGTTATACAAAGATTTTTCTTGAATTAATTATAAATTCGGTTTTTCTAGAAAATATAAATTTAAAAAACAATAAGCGCCAATAAAAATAATTGTAGAAACCTTTGGTGTTCAGTTGGAAACAAAATGCATTTTCGCCAACGACAAAACCAGGACGGAACACCGTCGAAACATGTTATTTCGTTGCGTGACCGTGACTTACGTGCGTGACCTTCGACACTTAACACCGCTACAACAGACAAGTGGGACTATGAAGAGTGAATGGTTGTAAAAATTGGTTAATAACGACCCAAAGGTCTCAGATGGCTCGAAACCCATTGTGGCTGCACGAAGGTGGCAGAGGGGAGGCCAGGTGTTGTTCCCATTGTAGTTTGAGCGGCGAAGGGCGTCCGTCCATGGCGTCGCGGCGCCTTTTCACGGGCCCGCACTTAACACTGTCGGTCGATCACGGTCTATCGATATACCGGTGGGCTTTAATAGCGGGCAGACGTGTCTGCCGGCGTACGGTGCAGTCAGTGCAGATGTGCAGCTAGTCATGGATATACCGAAGCTGCATAGGTATTTTGTCTTTATTTCATTTTGCTTTTTCCACATTATCATAATGCTGTTTTTATCGTGGATACGGACGAAAAAACCATGGGTCGCTATCCGCTCGTTACGGGTCAAAGCTCTTACGGTACGTAGACAGTGTCTGAGCTCGAATGCAGCCATCGGACCAGAATAGAGTTCAATTTTCATCAGAATTAAAAATCTCATCTACTTTAATGGTTATTCGCATATTGGCCGTTTGAGTTTGCAAAGAACAAACAGTGCGGAAAGTGTTTTATTTTTATCCCAAAATATACATATGTGCGGAACAAAAAAAAACAATCAAAAAGTTTTCCTTCAGCAATTCTAACCCGCATAAATACATCAATAGAAAATACACAGAACTTGTGCGAACTCTATGTATGAGAAAATGGGTTCTACTCTATTTATATCGGTGATATAAGACTCCAGTTAATATCCCTCGGGTTGTAGGGCTTTGAGCTGTGTATGATTTTTGATAAAATAAATTCGTAGAGAAATGATAAAATTCTCGAAAATACGTAAAAAAATATTCGTTGGTGAGTTAGACATCATCGACTGAATCATTACAATTGAAGATAACCACCACTAGCGTCTCTTTCTGAGTGAGGACTAGGACGACCAATTCAGATTTGAATTTCAATTGCTCTGGGAACAGGAAGGCCTATTAATCATAATCATTTTCGATGATCAGCTGTTTCAAGTCCTTATCGATGCAAAAGGCTATGATGTAAAAAAGTGTAGTGCTTCTGTCTAGCACTCAAAGCAAATCACGTTGAAAGATAGTCCAATAAATAAGTGAGAAATCCAAACATCATACAGTAAAACTTAAAAAAACTTGGTTAATTGATTGACTCCTTTCGCCGTGATCTCCCTGGTGTTTAGAGGTGGTTCAGTGTAAATTATATCTTTTAACCTATCGTCATCAGATTTCAAAGGTTGCCGTTGTTTAATTAGTCTATGAAAAAATCATTGTAAGCCATATTTGTGTCTGTCGAACTTTGAGGTCATCTTTTCCATACACATCTCAAATGTTTTTGACTGCCACAGTCATACAAATTGATTTTATGGAATTTATAACGTACAAAATGGGGTAAATACACTTTATTGACCGAAATTCTGAAAAAATATAAGGGATCTTGAGAGAGAAAGAATCCTTATATAAAAGGATAATTTTATTACAGTTTAACTTAATAAATTGGTGCAGATTTTTGCCTATGCGGACGACATAGACATTGTGGCCAGATTTCGGGCGGTTCTCAAGGATGCATGCCAGCGAATAATGAGAGCGGTAATGGGGATGGAATTAAGGATCAACAAGAGCAAGACAAAATAGACAAATACTTGAACCTCTGAGGGTCGAAGAGTACAACTTTGAGGCCGTCCAGGAATTCACATATCTCGGATCACTTATAACAAATAACAATGAAACCAGTTTGAAAGTACGAAGAAAAACCATGCTAGCAAACTGGTGCTACTTTGGACTTCAAAAGAATTTACGGTCGACATTTTTCTCAAAGAAGACTAAAGTCAAACTATACATCCTAACATACGGATCTGAATGTTGGGCTTTGACAAAACAAAATGATCGACAACTGGATATTCTGGAGAGAAGAACAGAGACGAATATTTGGAGCCGTATTCGACGACAGGGAATGGCGTATCCGAAGCAATTAAGGAACTGCACTGACTATACAAGTATGTACTGGTCATAGCTGTCGTCTGAATGACCAGACTCCGGTGGGCCGGTCACGTGTCAAGGATGTAGGACAGTCAGGCGCCGAAAGGGCTTATGGTTAACAAGCCTTTCTGTTTCCGGAGAAAAGGAAGACTGAGTTGGTTGGACTGTGTACATATGGATATTGTATCATTGAAACTTACTAGAAGATGGTGGGAGGTGGCGGTAGACCGGATGAAATGGAAAGGGTGTTGGATGAGGCCAGGGCTCTACAATAGGGCTGTTGCGCCTATGATGAAAGAATTTTAAAACAGATGTTACTCATCAGTTTCGAGAAAAAACTTTTACTTATTAGAATCATACAAAAAGGTCTTCATTTTTGCATAAACCTCTCATGGTCTTGCATTATTCTCAGTCCTTTGTAAGGTAAAACAATTCTACAGCACCTTCAAGCAAATTGAGGAAACATATATTTTTTTATATATATTAACCTTTAAGCGCCCGTGTGCCGTGCGCAATAGAGGTAGCCCAACTCGTTGCTAAGCGCTGCTACTCGGAGCAGTCCCGTGTCGTCCGTACCGAGCCACTTTTAGATATACTTTTCTTAATTTTTAATCTACCCAGCACCCTCAAATATTTTACTAACGAGCGACCACTATATATATTATATGTTAAGCTCGATGCGAGGAATACCTGATATTTAAGGCCAATGATTTTGGAATGAAATCACACTTTCTGTGACACAATCTCTTGTCTCACAACTCTTTTTTTACGTATTATGTCCCAATAGCCAATTTATGTATAAAAGAGTAAAAAAAAGTGAAATTTATCTACTAACAGCTGCTTTAATTTGCGAGGACTTTCAGTTTGCTATGGGTAAAAAACAGAATTTTCTCACTCATGATCCCAACTTAGAACGAGTTTTAAAATTACAACGGCACCTGCAGATTTGTATTGTTGGATATCGATAAATGTGTAAACAACAAGTGAAACAAAAAACATACAAGAGAATTACCGATTTCCTAATAATAACGCATCATTAAAAATTAACACATTAGACGTTTAGACTAGAGTCGAGTGTTGTCGCGTGTCGGTATTGGACGTGGCGGCGATGACGGTTGGCACAATCATAATTTCGTACATTCTACAGAGTTATGAGGAGCCAGGCCGCTATCCAGGCCAATTCGGAGACATGTGTGCTACAGAAGGTGACTGCAGTACCCGATCAGACCGTTAATTTAAATACGAATTGGCTGTAACCTCGTCTGATTATTATTGTTACAATCCGCGCGTTGACAGCTCGGCTCCCTGGCTCATGACTGCCGACCTGACCCGTATTTGAAGAGTCTAGATGACTTGGAAGACGACCGTCTTAGTCCTGGCATCAGTATTGTGATGAGCGAGTCTTTGCTGGAGATCGCGTAGTGTCCTCCAGGTGGCAAAGACTCCCCTCAGGGTTAGAAGGCTAATTATGTATGTATGCAGACGTGTCTCTAGTAATATTTTTTTCTTATTTTATTAATTTAAGTACGTGTCTATCGTATATAAAAAAAAATTGAGTGTACTAGAGAAATTAATCCTGTAAAAATCTACCGTGTAAACCGAAGAATGCAATAAATATATTAAGTTTGTTCACGACATAACATTTTCTACAGGGAGCTATGAGGGTTACTTCGAATGTATTTTTAAGCGTCTCAATTTATTCCATCATTTAATTTTAGAGCCTTCGTAATCACAACAGATGTTATCTAGTGGAAATGTAAGAATTAAACGACTCGAGTCGTTCAGATAAAGAGTCGCACAATAACATAACGCGTGATAAACGCAATAATTGTGGAGTGTCGTAACGACCTTGCGACGAGGTGGAGGTAGGTGGCGGTGGGTGATGGCAGATAATTAAGTTTTGCCAAAAGTTTCGAAGATAACCGACCGAGTTATCGGCGACGAGTTTTGGTTAAAGATTAGAGTCACATATAAGCCGATGCGAATTAAGATTTAGCGAGTATGGGTATAGATGCGAGGCATCGCTCGGTACTTTGGTAATAAGTAATATTTATTTACAATAAGAGTAGAATAATTGATGGTGTAAATAATTTTAATTAAGCGAGATTTTCTCCAAATCTCGTCAGTTAGTTACGCCGTGCTAAAGTCACAGAGCGCGTACGAATCCAATTCGTCTTAAAAAGCTCTTGTCCGCACGTGTACCAAATATATATACGTTTTTTTCTATTGCCGTTTTTATTCGCAGAGACAAAATGATGGATGGTGTTCCAGATGTACATGAAATAATAAGCGACGCCAACGAAATAAATCTATCTTCTCCCCCGCTGTCTTCCGTGAACAGCGTATTGAAGAAAGCGGCGTCCAAGAGATTCGGCGCCATCGCCAAGCAAGTCACTCGAATGCCAGGTACGTCGAAATATTTATTGTAAAATAAATAATAACATTGATTGAACGTTTTATTGATTACGGTGGCGCCCTTTGGTGACTGTTGTTGACACCGTTAAAAAAACACGTAATTGGGTTTTGTTGTTCAATATAAAACAAAAATATATATCCCCTCAGTGTCAAACCACGACACTGGTTATTTTTTTATTAATATATATTATATGTTTTATATTATAGGCTTTTACGTCAGGCCAAGAAACGTATAAAATTCAAATTCTTAGAAAAATACGTCCAAATATTTATAGCAAATGTTTGAGAATTCAAATACATTATCATAAAATTTATTTTGGTAGATAAGGTTTTTTTCGGAGAGCTCAGTTATTATTTTTTCGACGATCAAAGGCGTAATTGATTATATGATTCGTATTTCTTAAAAAAAAAATCGTGGAATGGCTGCCGAAACACAGAACTATCTTTGGAAATACAGAACGGATGGTCACTGTAGATTTAAAAGACTGTAACCATCATTTTGATCTTAAATTTGTTTATTTATCAGTTAAAATGACCCTATTTCGCATCTCAATAAAAAAAACCAACCATTTCTTTAGAACTATAAGTGAATTTCAGTAAAAACTTTATCTCTTTGGCTGCTTTTTATTAGTCAACTACTATCTATTTCTGGTGAGAGCCTTTCTATCCTGCCATTGCCGGCCTTTGATTTATATTTTTTTATTTATTTAAAAGTCGATTCTTCAATACGTATATCGAGAAACTGTTGATTCAGAATCTATAAAACTATATCTTCCAACCAATATCATAAACAATATATTTCTACTTCTTATAGTATTATAACTTACTCATTATTATACTTATACTTATGGATCATGGATCAATAAAAAGTAATCAGTGATCATATGTAGAACGAATATAAAAGATGTTATAAATTTTTCAGCATTACTCTCAAATTATTCTTTTAACAGCAAAGAAGTACAAATGCTTTGCTTGATTTATAATCTTAGATTTATCATCATCATTATAGATGCAACAGGCCTATTGTAGAACCCTGGACTCATTCAACACTCTGCTCCATTTCATCTGGTCTGCCGCCACTTTGTTCCATCTTCGTTTCCTCTTCAGGATGTCGAGTTGCTCATCTAGTTTTGTCAAAGCCCACAATTCAGACCCATATATTAGAACGGGCCTGATGAGGCTCATGTAGGGCTTGACTTTAGTCTTCTTTGAGAGGAATCTCGACCGTAGTTGTTGTTCAAGTCCAAAGTAGCTTCGGTTTACCAGCATGGTCCTTTGTACTTCAAAATTGGTTTTATTGTTATTTGTAATAAGTGAGCTGAGATATGTGAATTCCTGGACGGCCTCGAAGCTGTACTCTTCGACTCTCAGGGGTTCAAGGATTCATCCTTGGCATGTGGGCACGTATTTTGGCTCGGTCTCGTTGATCCTTTATCCCATGCTAATTGACGCTATTTATTATTCGCTGGCATGCATCCTTGAGAGTCCCGAGATCTGGGCACACAGTCTATATCAGGGATGGCGAACGAGTACCGTGTGAAATTATCGAACCCGCTTGAATTTTTAGAAATGATTGTAAAAAGCCTTTATTTAATAAAAAAGTAAAATGATTTTTAATTTGCTACTAATATTACTGGCTAGAGTGTGATTAGGGTTATAATAGCGATAGTTTTGCTTATAAATTTGAATTTTAACAAAACTTGTAACCCTATATTTATTATTGTTTTAAATACTCAACCTATATGACCCGCCACATGGATTTAATAAAAAAAAATATCAAATTTGACCCACTTGGGAAAAAGGTTCGCCATCCCTGGTCTATATCATCCGCAAAGACTAAAAGCTACACCGGTTTATTGAGAATGGTGCCAGATGTTTCCACGTTGGAGTCACTTATTACATCTTCGAGTGCTGTGTTGGTCGTACGCAATTGGTTAATGAAAATGCTTTCGCCAAAAATCTTTAAAAAGAGTATAATAACGAACTATGCGAAAGTCGCGATTTTTGACTTTCTTTACAATAATTTTATGATTTGATCGAAATTCTTGAGATATAACAATTATTAAAATGCAGAAGAGAATATGAGAGGACACGAAATCAACTCTAATAATTTTCAGGATTATTCAAGGGTAGTGTTAACCTTTTCTAAAAATTATTAACCTGGGCCAGACGTATTGGCCTAAAAGATTTTTTAGCAAACAACTTGAACCAAGTTTTTTTTTATATTTAATTTAAAAAAAATATAAATAAATAATAAAAAATAAAAATAGGATATCAGATCAAACCCTATGGATTGTTTTATTAATTTTCCCAATGAATGAATTTGCAAAAAAAATACATAATGAGAGTCACTCATAGATTTTATTAAAAGTGGACAGAGTGGAAAAGGTTAAAACTATCCTATCTGGATTGATATTCAACAAAAAACAGTGCTCATAATAGGGAAATACTCATTGAATGACGTAAGCCAAAGCTACGGATTAAATACAGATGGCTACTATTCAAGTATGTTGTGTTTAAAACATCTTCATATTCATTTTCAGACGGGGTTGAGCCAATACTCGACGGGATCAAGGATTCGACCTTTGCATAAGGGCACGTATTTTGTCTTGGTCTCGTTGGCCCTCAGTTCTATGCCAATTGCTTCTCTCATTATTCGCTGCTATGCATTCTTGAAAGCCGCATGAGATCTGGATACAATCTTGGATTCAATAGTCTATACGTTTCTTGATTAATTAATCAAAGATTTGACTCTATCAGAATTTTATTTCATGGCTTGAGACATCTAAGTGTTAGAGACTCATTGTCTCTGCATCTTTGGAATCTTTATCGAACCTTTATATGGATGAATAGCGCTTTAGAATTTTTCTGTCATGCCATTCATCCATTGTCGAAAGGTAAAAATAAAAATATAAGGCTATATTAATTGTTTAAAAAAATCTTTTATTTACAGCGATGGTATATTATTGTACCATTGTAATATTTTTTTTTCTAGATTTTCAGTAAAATACTCAACTGTCAAGTAACAAAATTGTTGTTTCAAATATTTACATTTAGTACACGCGAACAAAATATCGTGTGCAAATTCGTCCCTTGTAAATACGATTGATGTGCAAATACCACAGCAGCAGCAGAAACGAACATATTTAAACCTTAAAGCATTGTCTGAATGTCAAAAAATATAGTTTTAAATTATTTTTTGTTGCAATACAGCAATGCAAATCGATTCGGCCGACGCAGGCCATAACGTGGGCGCTGTGCGCCATATGATAAGCCTACATTATGGTCTGATATAAAAATAAATTGAACGCGATCGTATCAATTTTGCCCAGCAAACAATCTAATTTCGTAAGTGGATTTCTTGTGCTACATTGACGACATTTGACGCGTTTGCGACATTCACCCTGGATGATGTTTATTCAGGCCGTCGAGTGGCACGGGAAGGGGGTGGAAATTTAAAAATCCCGACATGAAGCAGCAAAAAAAAAAGAAGACGAAAGCCCCCGAATAAGACTAGACGAGCCCTTTTAAGGTAATAGCAAAGTTAAAAGGTTGCTTTATTTTTTTCTTTTCAATTTTCGGCATTTTATTTCGCCATGCGAAAACCCTCCGAATACCCGCCGCATATTGTCGAATTATATATCGTATATAATATTTTTATATATCACATCAGCTTATAGATTCGATACGTCATACAGATCTGCCATTAAATAGATGGCGTCCGTATATTCGGTTATTAGACGAAATTATTTACTTAATATGTGAGAAAATTGGTTTGTGTCATATTATTATTATATTAGTATAGGATAATAATTAATTAAGTATACGGCTTAATAAAAGGGAAAATAAAACGGACGATATATACACATATAAGATAATGTAATATATAAGAAATCAATAGGCGAAAGCTCATTAATGGATCTCAGGATGGGGAAGTTCATTGTAAAGAAAGAATTTCCTTTCGATAATGTGAGCATATTAACATATAATCATTATTATTTATTATTATATGAAACGGTAGCATTGTCGGGGTTAACATTTGAACAGCAAAAGCGTCTATAACAGATTGTAGCGAGATTCTGAGTCAAATTTAAAAAGACGCCCTTTAATTCAGCGAGTAAATAGACGCTTTATACAGACAACATGATAAATCGCCATTTTTCTTAGAAATATATTTAATACATGGTGATCGAAAAATGTTAATAAAATGATGATATCGATTAGTAAAGCAATATTGTATTTATTTTGGCTCTGAATTCTCGAGGGCCTCATTCATTGCAAGAACAATGCTCTAATAAACCAAGACCCACAAAGAGCTTTCAATGAGATGGAGACTTTATTACTAACCACGATATTTTTATAAATAAAAAAAAAACAATATTATTGTTCATTGTCTTTGTTCCTGACGTATCATGACATTTGTAGTCATATTAGATGCTTATTTGTTAGAAAAATTCAAAATGTTCAAAGAATTTTCGAATAAAATTTTCTTGGTCTCTATATTCGACGGATATAGCTTTTTACGATTACTCGAAGTAGAAAAA
The DNA here is from genome assembly GCA_022495035.1 of Philopotamus ludificatus. NCBI lineage: Eukaryota > Metazoa > Arthropoda > Insecta > Trichoptera > Philopotamidae > Philopotamus > Philopotamus ludificatus. Next base: position 6,220 of record JAGXCT010031964.1, on the reverse strand, counting down.
AAAACATGAAATTACGACAGTTGATAAAATTAATACTGATTACTTGGTTATGACAAATTTTGTTTATTTCTTAACCTAGCCATACTGTTGGGTCTATCAGGGACCCCAAGTTTTTATTTTTCTCTAATAATTCTTTTAATATAAATTCTACATGTACCAAACTTTTTTTATTTGTCTCAAAAAGTCTAAAGAGTAAATATTATAAATAACCATTAACATTTATTGTCTACAATTGCAAAAAGAAATTAAAACAATATTCGCTTCTGTTGCAACGCGTGAAATATTTTTTCTCGCTTGCATCCGGTACGATATGCCGAGTGCGAGTGAAACGTGCGACGAGAGCTCAGTCTGCGGCGAGACATCGCCGAGAGTATTGTCATTAGCGCGTTATATTGATTAGTTGAAAAATCTGAATGTCTATCAAATTATGAAGCATTTAATGAATAACTTATTTTATTCATAGAATAATCTATTTTTTAAGAAAAATGTCAAGATATTAATGAAGAATTCATCAATACCTTGACTTGAAAAGCTTGGGGTCCCTGAACTTGTCAGAAAAACAGTTTTTAAAAATGCTCTTATAGAATTAGATCAAGTAATTATTACAGATTGAAAAAATGGGTCTGAAGATAATTTTATTTGTGTGCTTATTAAAGTATAAATAAATTAAAATGAATTATTGACACAAAATATTTATTTTTTGTATCAATCCAACAAATCTGTAAATTTTTGTTAATTAAAAAAAAATACAGAATTATTTTAAGGATTAAAAAATCATAGGGGCCCTAATACATGTTCAGATATTATCATCTTATATAAAAATATATATATATATTTATGATTTATTAATAGTCAGAGTAGTTTGAAGCATCATATTATGCTTTAATGGATTTAATAAAATATGTTCATAAAAACATGAATGTCATGCGTTTTTAAAACGTCCATAAAAAGCACGAATTTTCCATAAAATTTTTCATTGATAATAAAATATGCTGAAAATTTGATGCACTGACCAAAGCACAGTAAATAAAAAATGCATCAAAAGCAAATATATCTCATCATAAAATGATAGTCGATCCAGATGATGTAGGAAAATATAAACACTGTTTAAAGATTAATTCATATAATTTGTATTTATTAAGTCGAATTGAAAAGCAATAAAAAATATATATATATTATTTTATTGAATAACAGATTTCTGATTCCGGTGTCTTGGCGAATGAATAAGTTGGCAATCGTTTTGCATCAGGGTTGGCACAATATTGACTCGGGACGTTGCCGCCCTGAGTTTAATTGAATCATTTTATGGCGCCATATACACCCCTCACTTGGAACAAAGGGCGGGACTTTGATTGAATTTGTTTTTATTGTCGTTAAACTGTGGGCCGCGATGTTGTACGGTGAATTTTAAATAGGGCGTAAATTTGTTATCAACCGGCAACAATCGCGCCTCGCGTTAAACGAACCCGTAAAACCGGTCAATGTACCAAATTGCTTGTGTCAAAATTTGAATTTTCATGATTGCCGAGGGTTACACCGGGAAAGTGACGAGATCTATGGAATAATCTAATTGGAAATTTATTTCATGCGTTGAATAATATTTTTTTTTAAATTTCAGCTATACTTTTGTTCTAATTTAAGGGAATTGTTAAATAAATTGCGAACATTTTCATAACAATTATTCAGATTTTAAAGATTTTTAAATTCGAATAAAATCTAATTATTGCTCAGAAGCCTTCATATATTTCTAATTAAACTTTTTAATTTAAAAAAAAAAAATTTAAGCTTTATTTGTAGTCTACAGTTTCTAATATTTTTATTCTTAGTAAAAATGCCAAGACAAGAAAATAGGAAGGCATATTAGGATTTTTATACTATTTTTATTCTACAAGAAATCTAAGTAAAAATAAGCCACAGAGACCTTCTGAAAAATTTATAGAGGCGTCTTAAAATTTCGAAAATACCTATCCGTTTCTGAGAAAGATTGTTCCTGGTGATTAAAAGTGGGTGCTGTATAACCCAAGCCAAAGAGAAAAAACAATGACTCTTTAAATCAAGAACCAGTTTTAACCCCTATACCAGTGATTCCCAAAGTGTGAGCCGTTGCTCCCCAGGGAGCCGTGGTGTCGTCATTAGGGCGCCGCGAAATATTCAATTGAAAAATTTGGAAAATTTGTTTGAATTCCCAATTCTCGAAATTTTTGCGCCATATTTTTGCGCACGCTTTTCTCAAGAAGGTCAAAATTTTGAAAAAATCTGATGTATTCAGGGGGCCGCGGAAAAATATAATGTTTTAAGGACCGAAAAGCGAAAAAGACTGGGAATCTCTGCCCTAGAGTCTCATTAACCTCAAAATATACATTTTTTTGGGTTCAGTGGGATATTTTAGGCAGCATTATGAATTATTAAAACCTGGACAAACAGTTACAGCTGAAGTTTATTGGGCCTAATTAGAAAGATTGATGGAGAAACTGTTAAAAAAACGATAGTTTTGCTTAACCGATCCGTCACGGCTGCTCAAAACTAACGGCATCGTCCGAAGGGGGTCAATTTATAATAGAAAATTGACCACAAACATTTCAAGTCAAGATATTGTTAAATTCTTCATCAATACGTTGACTTTTTATGTTAATATAGATTATTCTAAGAATAAAAATAGTTCATTCATGATGTGCTTCATAATTTGGTCGATATTTTGGATTTTCTACTATTCAATATGACGCGTAACTGATACTGATTTGCACACTCGACGATGTCCCGCCGCAGACTGAGGACTCGCCGCCAACTACTGCGAATATAGCACGTTTCACTCGCACTTGGCACAAAACATTGCGCCCGGGGCAACAGAAGCGAATAATGTTGTTTTTATTATTTTTTTCATCATTGAAAAACAATAAAGGACAATGCTCATTTATAATATTTATTCTATAGACATTTTTAGACAAATACAAAAAGTTTGTGACGTTTAGGATTTATAATAAAAGAGTTTTTAAAAAAAATCAAAAACTTGGGGTCCCCGATAGGTGGTCCCATCGCCACGGCTAGGTTAAAAAAATAAATGAAATATGAGTTCTGGTATGAGCCCTAAGTCATAAACAAGTACACTCAAAGTTTTATAAAGTTATTTTTATATAATTATATACGAAATTTGATGAAAAAAGAGAATTTTTCATAAAAAATCTTTAATTGCGGGATTTTCAACATTTAAAAAGCTTTCACTTAGAAATCAAATTTTTATTTCAACAAAAGACATAAAAACTCATTTAGATTTATTTTCTGATATAAAACTTCAACAATTTTATTAATTATTGAATAGTGCTTGTTAAAATGTTTTTTTATACTTAAACATATCATCACTTTCTGGTTTATCTGATTTTTTTCTAAACAGTTGCTATAGATAAAAACGTAATTTTATCAAACATGATTCACAATTAAAAAAAAATTATCATATTCATTTTTATTTTAGTAAAATCTCGAAAAACTTTGTTACGATTGACGTCGACAAATTCCCATTGTTGTGTTTTATGTTCACATTTATTATAAAAAAAATATTTAGAGATGATAATAGTATACTATAAAAATGGTGAAGCCTCTAACTAGAGAAAATATGCAAGTTATAAGTACTTAGGATTAACTAGATTTCTTAGAATAAGAATATAGTGATAACTGATTTAATTAGAATAAAAAATGATCATTTTAAAATACAACGGTGTTAAATATCCTAATATTCTAATATTTTTTTATTATTCCTATTTTCTGGAACATACATATGTCTTGATTTAGATGGGTTAAACGTCTACATACAGTAAACCCCTATCGAAGAGATTGACAAAATAACGTGATTAGAGCGAAAACGTAGATAAAACGTAGAACAATAAAAAAAACTATTAAGAAAATCACGTAAATCCATTAAGTAAATATTTTTGAGTTTTTGTTAAGGCATCTTTTGTTGAAAATGGTTGGATCGAGTTTACCATTTCAACATCAGTCAAGTATACTTGAAATAAGATCATACATATTTAAAATTGATTTCTACGGATGTAAATGTTTTCTGAAATTTTTAAAATTTTAAATATTTCAGACGTAAATTACGAGAAATATTTTTTTTTATATAAAAATCCCGAATAAATATAAAATTGAAAAATATATTAATTATTTAGTTCAAATATTATAATTTTAGATAGGCATATATATTTTTATTATTAGATTAATAATTGTATTATTTCCTCATCGTTCGCGTTTGAAAATGATACATTTTCACTATACAAAAGGCGGGTTACAGACGTTTCTCAAAGAGTGCTATTAAAACGTTCTCCACTCCTATTAAAATATCAAATAAATTCAGCCAAAGCTCGCATTGTTTTTGAGCAACGACCAGCGGAATAATTTAATATTTCACGGAGTACGAAAAAAATAAATTGACAAAGCGAATTCCATTGTACGCTTCCTCTGGCATACTTTAATACCAATATGAATGTTGCCATTGTTACATTGTTCGTTGGAAATGCAAAAAAAAGGCAAAATGCATTAGTCATTAAGAATATGCTTTGATGCACAAATTAATTGCTTCCCCGGATGTGCTTGACAAACATGAGTAGCAATTCCTTTGTGATTGAGGCGTCTTTGATTGGTGTTTCAAGGAAAAGTTGCGGTAAATGTTCGGAAAATGGAATGTTATTGGAAATGGAAATTGAGCAAACTCTCAGAAATGCATAATTATGACGTCACGAAACCTTTATTCAAATATAAAATGATATCATACAATATACGTTTACATTTTATTTTGTTGTATTAATAAATTATTATTGAAAAATAAATTTAATGTTTAATGATGATATAGTAATTCCATGTAATTGGCTTAAAACTAATTTTTTTATAGCCTAATTAAATTATCTGCGGTAAGATTGGCAATGAATGAGAAATATAATAATACAATTCGTCAGTTAATTTTTTAGATACAGGTTGTATCTTAAAAAAATAGTTCAAATATAAAGGGTAGCACAAAGAGCGTATGTTGTATTTTGTATCATGTTATATTTACACACGGATTTCATAATATTCACGAATATTCTTAATCCAATTGTGCTTTGATCTTTCAATAAATATTACATCATAGGAAAATGACGTTGAGATTTAACGCCACAGAGATTTCTATACTCAATTATGCAAAAATATAATTAATTTTTATAATTAATTCCGATTTTCAGTTCAATTCGTCAAATGAGAAGGGGTTGCCATAAATTAAATTTCGTTGTTTATGTTTCGCTATAAAGCATGCAAAAAGTTACAAGCCGCCATTATTAATTTACCAACATCACTGGGAGACGGTGGCCGGAAATGGGGGGTTGGGATATATATGAGGGGTGAACCGTATTAATATCACGGGCAAGGAAAATGTGTGAAGTGTGCAAAACTCCAGATAATTGACTTAAATATTTATATTTATTGTGCAAACGCGAAAATGCTGAATCAGACGAGCCCTAATGCCGTTTAATTATGGCAACTTATTATCGCGAAATTTATTGTGCGGTTATGCATTTTTGAATGCATGACACGCAGATTTGCATAAAAATTTAGGCAAAATACCCCTAATTTTAATAATAATTTTTAATTTTATTTATACGGCGATATATTTGAATTGAAAATTTCCACGATGGAAAATATAATTTAATTACTAATGATGCCAAAAAGAAAATCATTTTTGTCACAAATAATATATGAAATTAATGCGATAATTCATCAAAACTTTCAGTAATCAGAATATTTTTAAACAATTGTCATTTTCAACCGCTTCTTCAGAATTTTCTGGCTTGGAAATTTATCTCCGTCAAATACATATGAAAAGCCGTTTACACAGCATCTGTGTTTTTAAACCCTCCGAACTTCATATAAAAAGGGTATTTATAAAAATTTTCGCCTAACGTAGAGATGTCGCCAAACATACAAAGCCCTTAATTATTAAAAATATATTTATATGTACATAATCACGTTAATAGAGCAACATCACAAAAACAAAAAAATCTGTAATTTCTTTTCTATTTGAGCTTGAATTAGGAAAATTGAAATGAATATCTTGAATGAATAAAAATTGAAAGTATGTTTCTTAATAATATTAACAAAAAATAATCTAATGTTTTCAGTGTTTACTCAGATAAAAGTAATTATGCCAATTTAATAATATATATTTATTAGTAACGGCTATATTTTAGGAAATACTGAT
>JAGXCT010031963.1:0-12779 GCA_022495035.1 Philopotamus ludificatus | reverse complement strand
AATCCCTGATCTAATTTTAATAAATAAATATTAAAGAAATATACTTGGGTGATCGTTATGATTCTTCCATCTTCTGATCTCTCGGCATTTATCAAAGGATATCCAACCTGAGTCGCCCACGAGTCAAACACTTCTTCGACTGATGTCTCACAAGGAAGAAAGCCAAGGCAATGCTCGTCTATTTGCAATGCTGAATATAATTTTTTTGGCTCAGCCACGCTGTTAGATCTAAAAAAAATATTTACAAAATAAAAAAAAATGTTATTTACAAAATAGTCCGCCTATCATTTTTTGGTTAATAAAATTTTCCACTTACAAAGTATTGGCATATCTAATCAAACCCTGACGAAACACATCCTCTCCCAGCACATGACTCATCATTCTCAAAACAGAACCACCTGAAAAATATTCGATTTAATACCCACATTATTAGTATAAGCAATAAAATATCATACCTTTATTATAAATGACCTCGTTCATATTTTTGACAATATCAGACGTTGTTCGAATATTTACAGATAAAGCTTGGGTATTTTCGGAAGAGTCTCGAACCATAATCTCTTGTAAAATTGTCACTACGAACTGATCCATCAATCTCCAATCTCCACTAGTTAACTGCATAATAAAATAGCATATTTTACATGCGTTAAAATTTATTGAAATAAATATCACTTACCGAATTGCATAAGTAGAATTGAAAGTATCTGCCAAATCCTTCACTCAACCAGTAATAGTCCCACCATACCGGAGTATTCTTATTGCCGAACCATGAGTGCGATGTTTCGTGGCAAATCAGCATCGTTGTAGTTTGTATATCTAGCGTAGTGGATGTGGAAGGATTGATTAATATGCTTGACTCTTTAAAAGCCATCAGACCTAAATTTTCCATAGCTAAGACTGGTAAATTAGGTAAAACTGCAATACCCATCTTGCTCGGCAAGAATGTATCATTTATGTAGCTCTCCATCGCTAATAAAGCTCTTTGACCAGTCACCAGTGCATATTTAGCATATTTGTATGCATTTGGTCTTACGTGTATTATGTATTTTTTGGGATATATCATCGGTTCATTAAGAACGTTGGACATGGATTTAAAATCGGATATTAAAATGTAAACCAAATACGTGGACATACATGGAGATGGTTTAAAAGTTGTCGGTTTGAAATGTTGCTTCTTCGGCCTGTAAATTATTTAATATGATACAAACGCCGACGATTCAGCACGGACTAAATCAACCCCGACGATTCGGCGTCAACAATTATGAAGAAATTCTTAAAGTCGAATCGGGTAATGGGAGCCTAAGGCCCTCCGCACACGTATCGACTTATTCGTGACGCGAGTTGAAAAACAGACGCGTTTCTTAACCACGCCCACGTACAGGGGTGGGAGTCCGATAACGTATCGACTGCGAAGCCAAGTAAATTGACTTGGAGCTCATAGATATTTTAAGGATGCGTATAGAGATGTGAATACCAACAAAAACCACGAAAAATCCATTGATTTAAATAAATGATAGTCGGAAGGTGCTATATCAGGTGAATACAGGTGGATGTGACAGAAGTTCCAAATCTAGTTCTCTGATTTTGTCCTGGGTGATTTTTTCTGCACGAGGTCTTGCATTATCATGATGTAAAATTCTCCTGTTGTTGTTAACTAGAACATATTGTTTTTTAGTAACTCCACTTCTAATCTTTCTAATTAAACACAGTATACTCTGCTGTACCTGTTTGACCAGGTTTTAATAATTTATAATGAATTATACCTGAAATATCCCACCAAACACATAATAAAACTTTTTTCAATGATAATATTGGCCGAGGAGTAAGCACAGGTACCTGTTATGGAGATAACCATTGTTTTTTTTCTGGCATTATTGTAAAGGACCCATTTCTCATCCCCAGTAATAATTCTTCTGATTAAAGAATCTGTTTCGTGCCTGGGCAATAAAGAAGCACAGATTGTTACGCGTTGCTCCAGACTGTTGGAGAGAGATCGTGGGTGTCCAAATTCCTTGCCTGTTTTTTCCCCCAACCTTTTCAAATGATCTTGCACAATTGGTATTGGACATCCAAGGTCATGTCACAATTCCTTCACTGTTTTACGCAGATAAGCTTCCACTAATGAATTTAAGACGTCATCGTCGATTTTGCAGGGTCTTCCTGTTTTTGGTTTTGCCTTTAACTCCATATCACCACATTTTAACTTTTTAAACCATCTAAAGCACTTTCGCAGTTTCAAGACGTCTCCATAAATATCACAGATGGTTTATGTAGCTTCTTTTGGCTTTAATTCCTTATCAAATAAAAACAGCAAATGTATCTCATTTTTCTACCACGGCAAAAATGGCAAGAGTAAAAACAGAGCTTCAAAATGATACCAAATACGTCTTGCTAGCTCAACAGCAACCGGTGACAAGCTGGCTTTAAAGTGACGCACCAGAAAAAATGACATTTATTTCCGTTTTACTTATTATATTATTTAATATCGATTTTAAGAATTGTAATTTATATTATTAAATTATTATTTTAGCCTCTATTTTTCCAGCATTTTCCAGCAATGTGGCATATAAAATATTTCATAAGAACTTATTCGGACGTCTTGTTCCTTACGCGGATTCCCTAATAGGAGACTACCAAGGTGGCTTCAGACAAGGCAGATCCACGGTGGACCAGGTATACACGATCAAACAGATGATCGAGAAGTCCTGGGAGTATAACATTGATCTTCAATCCATATTTGTGGACTTTCGTCAGGCGTATGATGTCCATAGATGAAAATTGTGGAGGGCCATGAACGAACTTGGCCTCCCGAAAAAAATAATTAACCTGATAAGGATGTGGGTTTCGGGTTCGGTGAGCAAGATAAGAGGTTGGGGCTTTCTCGCAGCCGTTCGCAGTTTCCAGGAGAGTGAGACAAGGGAATGCTATATCCCCAATATTATTTAATTTTACCTTGAAGGTTGGCATGAGAGCCGTACATCGAGCCCGGCACGCCGATCCTTGGAAGGATACGGAACTGCTGGCATATACTGACATTGTCGGTCGCACTAGAGATAAGGTCGTCTAGTCGCTCGGTGCTTTCACGGCAGTGGCTTCCAACCTGGGTCTGGAGCTGAATTGGTCCAAGACCAAATATATGATGGTTTCGCAATGGGGCGGAGAGAGGACCTCAGTGAAGTGCGGTAAATTATTCAAATACCTGGGCACCACAATCACCGAGGACAACTCTGAGATTACAGAAATCTCTTCCCGTATACAAAATGCGAATCAGAGCTATTTTTCCCTATCTACATTACTGGGAAATGGGTTGCACTCGAGGCGAAATAAACTAAGAGTCTATAAAACTATAATTCGTCCGTTGTTATGGTTTCTGGTAAGCTGGGATTGTCTTGACGGTTCTAGAAAAAAGTCTTAAGACGGATCTTCGGACCGCGTCCTGACGAAGCTGGTCTCGGATATAGAGACATGCAGTCTAATAACGAGGTATGGGGATACACGATTGTCCTCATACATTCGCACGCAACGCTTACGTTGGGCAAGGCATGTAGCCCGAATGGGCAGCGATAGGCTGCTCCATATTATAAACTCTAGGTCTGGGAGAACCCTGCCCGTTGGGAGGCCAAGACTTCGCTGGAGAGACGGGGTTGAGGCGGATGCGTCTCTGTTGGGGCTTGGGCGATGGATGATGAAGGCCCGAGACGAGCAGAGATGACGCAATGCCCCTCAGGTGGCAGGGACTCGTTTCGGGTCGGGGGTCACTTAACTATTATTGTTATTAACACTGTGTGCGCCACACAATCTGGTAATATGGACGGCACATCCCTGCATCATATGTAAAGCGACAGCCGTTCGGAAGATGCTTATGTTTACTGAATTTGCGTCTCATTGAGTCCTTCATTGTTTTACATTATTTTTTTCAAATATATTTAATATTATTTAAACGAGTTGTTCTAACGTATTATTCACAATTGTCGGGGCCGAATTATCGTAGTCAGTTTGGTCATATCACATTGAAGTATTTTTATATTATACATACAGCTGTGTAGATATCTCATCCATGTTAGAGTGAGACTTGAATCCTTTAGGTGAGTATATATGCATATGGAATATTGCTTTCAATGCTGGTTCATCATAGCAAGGAAACGTTCTTCTGGCACCATACAGTGAAAAATGAGATGTTACATAGAATCTGCAATAAAATTTCCTAGTTAAGTAACTGTTAATTGTATTTATATGCCAAGAATAGGTAGATTATTTATTATAATTTCGCGCGCTATCTACATATATAAGTTTAATCTAAGAATAAATATTGTAAATAATTATTATTCTTTATTGTCTGCATTTGCGAATTTAAATAAAAACAACAATATTTGCTTATTTTACCACGCGCGCGATATTTTTCTTGATCGCATCCGGTACGATGTGCCGAGTGCGAGTGAAACGTGCGAGTGACACGTGCTGTGAGAGCTCAGTCTGCGGCGAGACACCGCTGATAGCATTGCCATATTTGTATTGTATTGATTAAAAAATCCAAAATATCGACCAAATTATGAAGCATATACGACGCAATAGTTGTCGAGCCGCAATGACGGATGGGTTAAAAACCGCATCCATGGTCGAGATTCTTCTTTAGGAAGTCTAAAGTTAAGATCTACATGACCCTCATCAAGGCCGTCCTTATATACGTGTCTGAATGTTCTAGCAAAATGAGTAACAATTAATCTCGGAGAGGAGAATTGTGAGAAAGATTTTGGGAGCTTTATTCGAAGACAGGGAATGGCGTATCCAAAGCTACGATGAGCTGTACAGACTATACAATGATGTACCGGTCACAGCTGTCATCAGAGTGGCCAGCCTCCGGTGGGTCGGTGACTTGTCAAGGATACGGGACAGTCAACCACTGAAAAAGGCTATCAAGCCTTCTTGTACTCGGAGGAAAGGAAGACCAAGGCTTAGCTAGTTGAACTGTGTACAGCTAGACGCTGCATTATTGTGAGTGATCGGAAGATGGGGAGACTGGTAGAGACAGTATAACTTATTCCCGAAAATGAAAAAAAAAATGAAAGGACGATACCTTACTAGCATTAAAATGATAAAGGCAGAATCGACAAAGTAGCTAAACGCCACATGCTTCAAAGGTTGGAACTACATTAAGTCCAAGACGCGATTTCGACTTTAAAAAAAAACGAATTTAGCTGGGCATTGTTTCTTTGGATTTGTTCATATAAAATATTGCCTCCGCGCGGTGTAGAACCAGAGCGCTGTCTGTTCGTCAGAGCTGCTAGCGTCGTGTATTGGATGGATGCGGGCTGGTAGCGGAGTGTGGGGGGGGGGGACCGCTAAGTAGTGCGAGCTGTAACTTTGGTGACTCGGAGTATTAAGTCAGGTGCCGCTTGGTACTGATTTTATTATTTTTAATATTATTTAGTACACTTACCTCGCCTAATTTTTTAAAGTTTAAACAAAATATGAGTGAAATATACTTTTTTAATTTTTAATATTCCGCAGCACCCCCAAATATTTTTCCCACGAGCCGCCAACGTCGGTAATATATACCCCAACAAGTAAAATCATTGCCATATTTTAAGGTCTCTAAAGATAGGTCCTCAATTGATTGAGGATCATAAACAAAACGCAGAGGATCTTGTCAAAATGACTATAGAATTAAATTTAATTAATGTTGAGTTTAATTAATTAACAGCTACTCAATTGAAATAAACAACGACGTACTGATGATAGTTGAGGGCGAAGGAATTAACAATTGTTTGGAAAAAGAGAAATTAAATGATTAATCTAATCAATATAAGCCGATCCATGGCGGCGGCTCGAAACCAGCCGAATGAAATCTTCATCAATATCTTGACTTAGAATAATCCATTTTTTTTAAAAGAATAAAAATAGTTGTTAATGATATGCTTCAAAATTTTGTCGATATTTTGGATTTATCAACTAATCAGTATGATGCGTAAATAACACGTATATCCGGCGATGTTCCGCCACTGTTTGACCGACCGCCAAATTCTCGCGGCACGTGTCACTAGTATTCGTTTCAGTTAAACTTGGCACATTGTATCGGATGTGAGCGATAAATGGTCAATGGTTATTGACAATATTTATTCTTCAGAACTATCAGACAAATACAGAAATCAATAACTCGGGGTCCCAAATAGACCCCATCGGCACGGCTAGGTTTAAACTACGAATATAGGTGATCATTTTAATCAGGGTCTTGCGCCTCAAGGAGCAAGACCTTGATTTTTAACGATTTGCGAATGTTTCAAAAGCAGTAAATTATGATATTGCTTGCTCTTTTATCGTTTAGAACAAATAAAAGGGTTACATGACAAATAACACTGGTATTTCAAACATTTTGTACTTATATATGATAATGCAATTACTTACCTTCTGTTATCATCATCATCAATATATGAACCAATATAAAGGCCTTTCATATCCTCAGCATAGTATCCGACGTATTTAATTATTATGTCATAATTATAGCTTACTTTTAAAGTTTCTTTTAAATGCAGCTCTAAGAAATGTGTATCATTTTCGGACAATTTCCATCCTTTGCACAAATTTTGTTTCTCATCGCGCGTTTTTACGGTAATATTCTGTATTTCCAAATTATTCGCGTGCAAAATAACGGTATTGGTTGGTCTCAGTGCAAGAATTTTTATTTTTACAATGCCAGTAAAATATTGGTTAAAATTCGGATCGGCTGTTATGATTATGTTGTACGTTCTTGGAATTGTTGTATTTGGAAGTCTATACGGAGACATTGTGCCTCCGGTAGGATATATAACCAGATTTTCCGTATCTTGACATAAGATTTTGGATAAAAATAATAATGGGAATAGGCGATATAATCCTCGAGACATCTAATTATATTAAAAAATGAATAATTAATTAGAAAAATCACTGAATATTACAAATATATGCCAAACCTTAAAATATTACTTTAAAGATGTGCTTCGAAATTCACGTTATATATAACACTGAGTAGATTAAGTAGAATCGTGGATTATGTGAACGACTTTTCATTTTATTACCTCACGTTATATTCATTATTGAGTATTTTATGAAAAATAAAATATATATTGCTTTTCACATTAAATTGTACATAACATTAAATATATTTAAACTGTATATTATTTTAATTTTTTTACAAAATTATGATAGATTCAATGTTGTATAATTCAGTGGCGTACGGTGAGTGTTGATGTTGGGTGTGCTGTATGTGGAAAGAAAATAAAGTTGTTTTGTAATAAATTTTATTATTATTTATATATTAAATCTATTCTTCGTTTTTGCGACATACATTTTTCGATGACAGTATCGTAAAGTATCCCCTTCTCTTTTAGTTTAATGGGTATTTTTTTCTCCATTGATATTAGGCGTAGGTCACATAGTCTTTCCTGACCTTGTGAGCTTCAATAGCTTGATTGTGATTGTGATCCTTTTTCAGTGATTTTTCAGTGCCGCATCCAAAAGATTTAGGTCAGCAAACTCGCTTTTATTCCACATGCTACTATCTATGGAGAATAATAGACATGGCCAACAAAAAAGTTTGGATTTAACTTCACAGCCTGTCAACCACTCAACTTTATCATATTTTGTAAATGAAACATGTCTAGTATATTCGTTTTTTTTATCCTTGTATTTACTAAACAAGTTTGGAAGAGACGGGCGTGATCTACGATTATTTATTATATGACATTATATAACAATTTGTTATATTATTGTTATCCAAAATATAAAAATATATAAAACAAAAGCAATGCTTAATAAATTTGAGATCGAGTAGACGAATGTCCTGCGATTTGACAGCACGCGTTCGGCCGTTAGACTGCATACAAAAACATTAGTTTCGCTCGCCGAGACCCTACGCCCATATAAGCGACGGTATTATATGCGATTGAGCACGTGTAAGGTCGTGCAGCGGTCATAGCGGACGTCTTGCCCAATACATTCACGACCAATACTTTAAATATTAAATATTCAAACCTATAATATATTTTTAATGCTATAAATTTTGCGGGTGTGCTGTGCACACCTTGCACACTCTGAATATACGCCCCAGGTATAATTATTAAAAAAAATAGAGCACAATGATTAATATTTATATGCTAGATAAAATACAGAACAAATGATTAATCTGTAAAGAAATAAATTTATTAACAATCGATTGAAATTAAATATATTTTATTTAAAAGTATTTAGGTAAGATGTCGTAGTTAAATTAATTAGAATATAATCTATAAACTTTCAAATGTGTTATAAAAAATCAGGCGGAAATGCTTTAAGAAGTCTAAGTTTATCGAGAATAGAAATAATTTGTTTAAATCGGTTACTAGAATTATTATTAAAGTGACATCTATTAATATAAACATTAATCAAAAGTTTTATATTCCTATTATTGTAAAAATAAGAAAAAAGCTTCAAAATTTATCCGGTAGATTTTCGTAAAATCTAATAGTTTTTTTTTTTAAAAAACATTTAATATTAAATGACCTTGTTCGATATTTATTTTTTATATAGTATTAATATATATAAAAAATAAAAATCAACCAAAGGGTATTTATTAGGCATGTATATTGAAATAAGGCAGGGGAGGTAAACGCACCATGACTCAACATTACAGAACTTATATCCTTGAAAATATAGACCAGAATTTCTAAACCGGAAAGGGGTAGTGTTACATTTTTTTTAAACGGAAAAAAATTATGCCAAATTGTATGTTATAACTTCTATTAATGCATTTTTTGCTTTAAAGTCTGGTGAGTATCACTCTGATGGTATTAATGAGTTAATAAAACGGTGTGAGAATAATGTAAAAAACGGGTGAATTATTTAATTGATTAAATCAATAAAAAAACGCATAAAAAGTGTATACAAAACATCAAAAACTTCATTCTTTAAAGGTCAAAGTCAAGGCGAAATTTTAATAAAGACGCGAATTAAAACCAATATTTTATTAATGGTTGAAAATCAAAAACAATGATTACATATTATAAAATAAAAACATTTATTTTACAACTCGTTGCTGCCTTCATTTTCTGATAACCATTCTTTCATGTCGGGCAATACTTCATTAGACCAATCCCTTAACTTGTTTATTGTATCAATAGTGTCGTTGAATGCCGTTTGATCAGAGCTTTCAAATGTTGAATAGTACTTCTCGTACAAAGCTTGGATCTAAATAAAATCAAAAAAATAAATAATTAAAATTGTATCATAACAGAAAAAAAAAATATTGTTTACCTTGTCGATGTGCTCATCTAAATTTGATGAGTATCCAAGGGGCCCCAAATATTCAGATCTGTAAATAATAATATAAAAATAATTTATTGGAACTATGATCATTTTTAAATTGAATATTCACGTACTTATTTTCGAGCTTATCAAAGTTCTCCATGAAAAAATCTAGAGTATAGTTCAATTGCTCGTTTCCGCTCCTAATCATGGAAATAATCGCATTTTGACCATCAGCTTTGAATTCAGAATCTTCATCAATTGCCAATGATAAATATCTATGATGATAAGAAAACGTTTATAAATAATAAAAATATTTTATCAATTAAAATATATATAGATTGTTTGCATACTTTTTAATTAAATCTTCATTTACAACACAGCCGAGCGTATCTAAATATTTTTCTTTTTGATCCTCATGAGTCTCTGTTAAATATTTATTCAAAATGAAATCCCATTGTTTTTCTGTAGCAGTTTTCATTCCGCAACAAAGCACCACAGTCCTCAGATCAGGATCAATTTTATAATCTAAAAATTTAAATAAATAATATAGTAACTTGAATAATAAAATTACATTCTAGTATGTGTCTTACCGGGATCATTAATCCATTTAGTAATTTCTTCATTGGATTTGGTTTTAACATCTTCTGAATCTGTTTTACATTGCAATTCAATGGTAACAGACCTGTGCAATCGTTTAATGGGAGTATCGTCACTATTAGCTACAAAGCCTAGTTCCTCATAATTATTTTTATTTATTTTCATTAGGAATTTCTAGTAAAAATTATTAATCAATATTATTATGATTTCAATATTTTATTTTATTATTAAAGATGCATCACCTTGAATAATGTAAATGATTCAGATGGCAATTTTCCATAAATTTCTTGAATTACTCTTATTCCTGTGATAAATACTATATTATCTTCCTCATGCTCGAGATAGCTTAAAATATCAAACACTGTTTTGAAATTCTAAAAGAATACCAAAAATATATATTATTATATAAATTTAAATATGCTAATATTAAATATGAATTACCAGTTGGAAATTATTTGCGAAATGGTATGCGTCATCAATTATTTGCGCTTTGTTGAGATGATGTAGTTCATCACGGTGACTGGATTTCAAGGCTTTAATCAAATTTTCCCAATTTTTCTCGTCGTATTTCACACGGAAATAACCTGTAAAATATTTTTTTGCAATTACATCGTCGTATAATCGCAGTTTTAATTTAATTAACTTACCCATTTGCTGCTTGTTGACGATAAACCAATCGTTTTCATCCTTTACTTCCATAGTTAAAACTTCGTTAGGTTTCAACCATTCTATCTTGGATGTTTCTTCGAAATCACCCCCAGATTTCGTTATAAAAGTTATAGGAACGTACCACATATCAGTTCTATTGGTATCATCATTTTTTACAAAGCGTTTCTGTAAACACAGCATATATTTAATTAGAAAAATATAAAAGATTTAATGTTTTCCCTGTAATAAAAGGTTGTCTACAATAGAAAGTTTCTTGAAATATAATAAATTAATTAATGATTTTTTTAAATCGAATGTGAAATCAAATCTTTGTCCAACAAAACAGTTTTGATTGTTGTTTAAAAAAACAGAATAACTCAGATATTCTTGGCTAAATGCGTTAAGTAATGAGAAATCCACCAGAAAAATGAAAAAACTAAGCTAACCAGGTAAGTGCTTATAAAGAGCCTCTTTAGTTGCAATCAAAATCACTATTCTGGAATAATCTATGATGAAAAATCAACCAAAATATAGAAAAAGAATACAATAAACCAGGGTTTCCCAAGCCTAAATAGATATTTCATAAAAAATCTTCTTAAATATTAAAGAAAAAGTGTCATCTATGAACAGATCAAAACAGAAGTATGATGAAAGTTATTTGAATTTTGGATTTACATATATTGGCAATTCAGATTACTAAAAAAAATCAACAGCTGATAAAGCCACGAAAATAATAAACTGTATAAAATCTAGACCACTTCAATCCAGATTATTTAAAATTTTGTGCGACGAAATGGGTAGTAAACATAAAGTACTTTTATTACATACTGAATTGAGATGACTATCTAGAGGAAAAGCACTATTAAGACTTTATGAACTTTGAAATAAATTATTAGTCTTTCAAATTTTTAACAAACCCTTCCTGGTTGATACATCTTGTATATCTGACGGATATTTTTGCAAAGTGCAATGATGTTAACTCATCATTACTAGGAAACAGTATATAGTACAATCTTTCAAACAGTTTTTTTAACGTCAAATATACCCGTTTGCAAATTAAACAATTAAATATTTTTCAATATATATACTTTTTTTTATCATTTCCTCTAAAAATGTAAAAAAACTGGTTCCACTGTATTTAAAAAAGTGTTCCGCCAAAATTTTCGGATTTGCCAAGTGTTCCATCGCTGAAAAAGTTTGGAAAACTCTGCAATAAACTATAGCAAAGCAAGCGAGAAAAAACATTGCGCCCGTGGACAATAAAGGGAATATTGTTATTTTTTTTTCGCGATTGCAGACAATTAGGGTAAATAAATATGTATAATATTTATTCTTTAGAGTTTGTAACATGTAGAGTTTATATTAAAAGAGTTATTTGAAAATAATATTCATACATTTTTTTTTATTACTAATGATGAAAATAAATACGTCAATTTTTCAACATTGAAGAGATATTCAGTTTCGATGAAAGGAGCTAAATACGTTACAGAAGTGCTCTATAGATCGTAAGAAATGTTAGCATGGGTTTCTGATAAATCGAATAGGAAAATGTAAGATGTTTTTGCATTATGCACCCGAAAAATAAATTAAAGATGTACGTGAATGGATTTTGAGCCAATCTTTGAGTTATTGATTCGGGCTTTGCGTGATTTATGGTTGTTGAAAAGCGTCTTGCTGAAATTTATCGGAAACTCTGAGACTGCTCGGAAAAAGTGTAAATGAGTAGAGTATAATTAACGTAAATTTAGGATTTTTCTTAAATCATGAAGTCGTTCCAAAGTTCTCAAAGATAACAGTAAGACTTGAGAAATACAGAAACAGATTTGACGATTAAGTGGGACTTGAAAAGTGGAGAACTAACAACAATGAGCTTCTAAATAAATTAAAGCTGCCATTGAGGACAATTTAGAGAACTCTTAAGCAGTTGGAGGATCAACCTTGATGTGGAGAGGATAGATACGAGATTGATTCAAGCAAATCAAAGCTTAAAGTCTAAAAATTTGTAAGAATTAATAAGATTCCAATAAGATTCTGCAAATATAACCAGGAAAACTCGAAAGTGGCTTGAGGATATTTTTTTAGCATGTTAACCAAATACGTAGCCTGCAAATTCATCTGATTGTAAACCTTGCTATTATGTGTAGGGTATAACAATAAAATATTAGGTATAGCGAAAAGAAGGACCATTTTCTTATAGCGCTCTTTGAAATCAGTTTTTGCTTGGTTCCCGGCAAGTAAGTACGTCACAATTAGTATTATTTAAAGCGTCTTTTATC
>JAGXCT010031962.1:0-11822 GCA_022495035.1 Philopotamus ludificatus | reverse complement strand
CGGTAGAAGCTAAAAAATACGATTCCTTTGAACTTTAGTGTGAAGTTGGCTGTGAAAAAATACAATTCCTCCGTTGGGAAAAAACGAAATGACTTTCCGAGCAACCCAATATATTGTTAAAGAAATATACTAACTTGCGGTGTTTTGAATATGATTTCCTAGAATTATAATTAATTCATGTTAAATTGCAGATCTTACAAAATTCGATCCAACTATTGCACAAAAAAATTCTCTGTAAACTAAATTACTCTATTATTTATAAGGCGATCAAAATATCTAAAGTAATTAACCTTCAATAGCGATATAAATTGGGGCATGAATAAAATCGTTTATCGTGGGTAATTGTTTGGATTGATTTATCTGGTCGCTGGTTTTCCGCGGCTATGATGGATACGGTGCCGCCGGACAAAGGAGGGTAGGCGAGCGGGGGGATAAATTGATATCAACTGCGTCCGCGATGCACCAAACACTTTTTATTCGCGGTCGCGTATGATGTTGCAGAGAGAACAATGTACACCACGGGATACGCCACGCGCTTACCATTGAGCCACGGACAATAAAGACCAATGATTGTTTATATTTATTCTTTAGACTTTTTTAGACAAATACAAAAAGTTTGTGATATGTAGGGTTTATATCAAAAGAGTTATTCGAGAAAGATCAAAAACTTGGGGTTCCAAATAAACCCCATCAGCAGGGCTAGGTTAAGAAATAAAGAAAAACTGGCTAAGATATTTCCATGGTAAATTAAAAAAAATGTAAAGGATACATAAAACTGAGTCAAAATACTCAAAAGATAAAGAAGGATTCGGACTCGGACCATGGCGATCCTTTACTTTCGCCAGTGATGGAAATGCAAACACATATTATAGACACAAAGCAATAATATTTTTCAGTTTTTTCGCATTTAACACTATGATGATAAAATATCGTATATACTTTCTGAGGAGAATTATTAAAAAAATCTATTCTTACATTACAACATTACATATGTATAAATATAAATAAAAAGCCGTTGTATACTTATAAATTTATTTTATAAATTAAAAAGATTGAATAGGACATGAGACTCTATTCAGCGAATGACATCTTAAATAATGTAGGGTATTTGTGATAGTTACCTTTATATCTGGTCTATACTCACTGGTGTTTCGTTTGTTTCCTGTTCTACGGTAGTTTTTTGACACAATAACGAATATCACAAATTTAGAGGATGGGTAATAATGGCTTTCGTTGTTTTTTTGCTTTTAACCGAACAATTTCAATAATAACGGAAATCAATTGCTTTCAACCAGATGACAAACTTTAATAGATTCAGAGGAATAATATATAATTGTTTAAAAATATGTTTTTTTTATTATTATTATAATTAATAAGCGAACGTATTTTGGGCATATTCGATATTATAGATAAATTTTCAATTTAATAAAAAGTGTATTTTTATTGTAAATTTTACCGAAACGATTTACAGATAAGATTAAATGAATTATCTTATATCTAGTATCTCGGGCTAAACGTTGATAAAAAAAAATTGGTAAAAACATATTAAAAACGTAATCTAAAAAAAATATTGTAACAACGCGGTCTCCGTCCTCTATTTATATAAAGAAAATTCTCCTAATCATTATTCTAAAAAAATCATATATACCTAAGGTGACTTTTACAGATTTTAGCATCTATTTAGCATTTATTTCTTAGTCATATATTTAAGTTAAAAGGTTGAATATACACATAATGTATTATAAAGTATCCATTTTTTTAGCGGAAAACATTTAAAAAATACAAAAACACACAAGAATTTTATTTAAAATAAATTGAAAATTTATTATAACATATCATAGAACACGTTTTATAGGATGAGAGTATTAATATTAATCTATTGCAACGATCGGTGACAACCAAATTGTAAGTACTAAAGAAGAAGAACAATAATGTTTTATTGATGGTGGGACTCCTCCCTCAAAGAGGACGGATTACTTATTTTTTCTCGCCCGATATCAGAGCCAGGCCAAATTGTAGGTGGTTCTTCCTAGACTTCTGGGTCAGTCAATTCCTGACAATTTCAAGACTACACTTAAAGATTTTAACCTAGTAGTATCTCCACGTTGCTGGTGTGGGTACGTCTAGGATTACAGTCCAATTCTGTAGTCCTGTCCTTACCTGAACGCTGCGCGGCACGACCTACACTATGCTGTCCGATGCGGTATTTCTTCTACGGGATTCCCGGTGGAAACCAGTAGGGGAAAATAAATTAAGAGAAAATAACGTAAAAAATAGGGATAAATATTCCTGGATAATAAATAATAAAATATAAAAACTGTTAAAATACCGGCATTAATTAATTCGTTATATGAAATTATAAAATCTCATATAAAAGATCAACAAAATGGCGATTTATTTATATTCGGCCATTTAGCCATAAGGCTAATTGCTCAGCCTGCTTTGAGTGGCCATTGTGATGACAAAATATTAGACCTCGCCAAATTAGGCTAAGGAATAAGGTCAATGAGGCCCGGCTTTCAGCACCTTTGGGGTCTTTGTAGAAACAAAGGTCTGGTGAGAACACCAGATTGAGATTAAGTCCTGGTGTCCGATGGGGTCAGGAGCCAGTTTTTCCAGTCGATCTCGAGTGTCCCCGCCAGTGAGCACGAGGATGTCTTCAGCGCAGTCGATCAGTTCGCAGTTAGGCGGTATATGTATTCGCAACACCCCGTCGAAGAGTATATTTCACAAGATTGGACCGAGAACAGAGCCCTGTGGGCATCCCATATTAATAGGAGAGGAGACTACAGTAATACCCCTAATAGCGCGCGTTCCGATAGCGCGAATTTGAAAAAAGATCGCGGAATTCACCCTAATAACGCGAGCGCATTTTATTCATGCATAGCTCGACCGTAAACTCTATGTCGTTGGGCTGGGTGAGCCACGGATATCTATGTGTATGTCGGCGATCGCATGCATGGCAACCGAATATATCATTCATCTAAGATTCATATTTTTTTTACATTGTTCCTAGTTTTGGCAGATTTGTATTTTTTTTGCAAAATCTCCCTAATCCTAAATTTTGTATGTGCTTCATTATCCCGATAACGCGTTGTTCCAATAACGCGGTCCCAACTTTCGCGCTATCGAGGGTATTACTGTATTTCATTCCCAGCATCCATCAAAATTGCTTTGTAGGATAAATAACTACTGATAATAGCATTTAGATCCGAGGGTATTTTCTTCTCCTTCAGCCTGGCGAGTATCGCCGGCCACCAGGCGCTGTCGAAGGCGCCCGAGATATCCAGCATAATTGCAAGTATGTACATATTTGCAGGTAGACGCGCATGTAAAGGTCCGAACAGCTTGAAATACATCCTGTGTAGATCGCGCAGGCTTAAAGCTGAACTGGCGTTCGGAAAGGGGCGCATTCTCATGAAGGTATTGCTCAAGACGTTTGGCAACCACCCTTTCAACCAGCTTGCCCATAATAGGGAGCAACGTGATCGAGCGGTATGATTTAGGGTAGGTCAGGGGCTTGTCACCGTCTTCAGAGATTAAAGAAGTTTCCAACACTTGGGAAAGCTGTCTCCTTTAAGGCACCTGTCAAACATGTCTGTCACAGTTGGCCCGATCACCGGCCAAATGCCTTTTCTAATTCCGTATGAGAGGCACTCGTATCCGGGAGCCTCCTTTGACGCTCACGTTAAGAGCCTTAAACCATGTTCAAGCTCAGTCAGTGTGATGGCAGGGCCCGATGGAGTTGCCGGTAGGATTTTAGCCAGTCTTCGGAGTTCTTCGTCGTTGTTAGAGTCGTTCGAGTCTTGAAGAGTTAGAGCGTTGATCAACGCAGTTGCAGTGCCTACCATATTTAGAGTAAGAGAGCCGTCTCGACAACGTAATCTCGTTGCCAATACGGGAGACGAACTCTTTCTAACTGGTTTTCTTCGCTTTGATGGCAGCCAAGTCCGCCGCCATCGTATAATTGGCCAAGTGGTTGAGCATCGTAATAGCTCTGGTTAGAGATTGGACATTGTATTGTTAATAAGTAAAAAAAAATGTGTATTTTTCCACGTAGTTTATTTTTACTGTACTAGTACATTTTAGTTTACATTGTTTAGTTTTTTTTAGATTTCAAGTTATCAATGAGATCGATGACGTGTGCTATGATTTCGTTTGCTTCTGTTTTACAATTATCGGGTAAAGTTTTTGCTTCGATTCTGATTTGGTTCAACGATTTTTTGATGTTTCCATATTCGTGATTCAATTCTTCGACTCGCTTCTCGAGCTCTGAAACTTGACTCCACATTTCTTCGATGCGCTCAGATGCATCAGAGTCATCCGGAGCTTCAGAATTATCTGAATTTAAATCGTCTTCATCCGCTTCACCGTCTGATTGATTTTTAGGCGAACCTTCATCGGCAGCTTCGTTTGACGTATTAAAGAAATCGGCAAATGACATTTGAGACGTATTATCCAACTTCAATCTAAATCGATGGATTAAGTTATTAGTTAAAATGTATATTTATTGCAATAAAAACGAAATATACTTACATCGTACACGTCTCACTAAATTAAATGCAATGATTATTATATTTGATAAGTTTATTTGATAAGATTATAGAAAAATACACCCATACACATAAATTTTTATCTATAACCAATGATATTATCTACTTAAATGCTAGTGATTAGAAAGATTTGGTGCTTGTGTCACGTCTTATACAAAACGGGTATGAATTATAAGTTTTTTTAAACATACTCGTGTGATATATTCGGTTTATAATATTTTTAGTAGATTTTTGGAAAACTTTTACGCCAAAGAACCGCTTTAAACCACTAAATATTTTTTTATTAAAACCTCAGATAAAATAAATACACTAGAAGATGTCTTCCAAAAATCAAAGTTCAAACGAAAAAAACGACTTTTACTTCGGCACTGAAAGAATACCAGAAGGCCGCTCGCATAACTCCAAGGTATTGAATTTATAGTTTTAAATGCATATAAAACAGCTAAAAATTAAATGTTATTAATTTAAATTTGATTTTAGAATAGTAAAATTCGCACTACACTTGCCAAACGGAGTATTTTAGAAGGTTTCGGGAAGGAATTACAAAATTTGGATGATAAAATGAAAAATGAAAAAAAGGGATCTGAATCAGTTTTTGAAAATTACAAGAGCGATATTGAAAAATTAAGGTCACAGGTAATTCGACTACAATGTGACAATGCTATCGATAAGAAGAGGAAAAATGAAATTCTTGTAAACTTGGACAATTCAAAGAAGGTAATTTAATACTTTAAATAAACTCTGGTATAAAACGATAGAATATTATTTCTATTATGATTTTACTACTCACTGACGATAATAATAATATATGATTACAGTTTACGAAACTTGAAGGGTTTTGGAATATGAATTTTGATAAAAAAAAATAAGCGAAATTTTTACTAAAAAATATTATTTTTTTTGCCATTAAATTATTTCCCCGTCAGATATTGTTTTTTTCAGTCCTCAAAGTACTCCTAGAACGTAATTTTCATTGTAGCTAGTCGTGCCGATTCGATCTATTAGGGACCCCAATTTTTTTTTTCGAACAAACTTTTTGTATTTGTCTAAAGAATAAATATTATAAATAATCATTGTCCTTTATTGTCTGATGACTTAAAATGCTTGGGGTCCCTAAGAGACCCCCTTCGGACGACCCGGTTATTTTCGAGCCGTCGCAGAGTGGGACAGATGTAACTTCTTTTCAATTTGAGCTATTTGAATATTTTAGATGTTTTTGAAACTAGATGATATACGACTTAATATGGTATATGTAACATTAATAGGCAATTAAAAACTATGAAGATATACTCGATTGAATTTGATATTACGATAATATTTCAATTGTATTTTTTGATAGCGATTGACTTTAAAACCTTATATTACCAAATACAGTGAACTAATATTTAAAAAAAATACTGACATAATAAACTTCAATGTTATATCTATCATTTTTTTCTAAAATCGAATTGGTAAAAAGCACTTTTGGCAGTAGAATTCAAGATCTATCCCAAAGCGCGGAGTGATGGATGGGTTAATAAATAGCTGGAAAACAAAAACGATAAAGAATAATTAGGATATACAAAAGTATTCATAAGACATCAAATAGGTTTCTGTATGAACCTTTGACCGCTGAACAACGATATATCGTTGTTTTTTTAATACTATTGAACTAGTAACCATCGCAGCAGTCAAAGGGTTAATAATAATGAATATGAACAAAAAATCTTTAATTTTCAGTTAGCTGATGAGAAATTCAGTGCTTGTGAGGTAATATACATTTATTTTTAATCAAATATTAACCAATATTTTGTGATTTTACTTAATTGGTACATAAATATACACCTGATTCTCTTTTTGCACGGTTTTGAAATAACAAAGTAGTATACTGTTTTATTTTTTACACTGATTTTTTAATCGACGTGGGCAAAAAATCATCAAAAGAAATAAAAACACGTATTTATATATAAATTAAATCATTCCCTGTAAATAAAAAATC
This sequence comes from Philopotamus ludificatus, assembly GCA_022495035.1. Classification (NCBI taxonomy): domain Eukaryota; kingdom Metazoa; phylum Arthropoda; class Insecta; order Trichoptera; family Philopotamidae; genus Philopotamus; species Philopotamus ludificatus. Next base: position 5,291 of record JAGXCT010031962.1, on the reverse strand, counting down.
CTTCTATATTATATATTTAACATATTAATATATTATAGGTACCCATAAGTAATGTCGTTTTTTTTCAATGAAATTCAAAACAATTTTTCTTATACATATTTTTTTTTTTTATACAAAATAATTTTCCATATTATCTATAACCTTCTGCCACCTTTCTTTTAAATCATCCATGCCCTTCTTGTAAAACTCTGCGACTGTTTTGACTGAAAATAGTCTGAAAGGGCTGTATTCACCTCTTCTAAGGAATTGAAATTTTGATCTCTTTGAAAATGCTCCATTGAACGAAATAAGTCAAAACCAGATGGTGCGTGATCCGGCGAGTATGGAGGATGCAACAGGGTTACCCATCCAAGATCCTGAATGTTTTCACATGTCAACTTCGCAACACGAGGTCGCGCGTGAATGCGTGTGGGACCCGAACATCTACTTTTTTATCCTCTGAGGACTGGACAAGGATGTACCGACCTTTTCCGATAATTTTTCAATGGTCAGAATCGGGTCGTTTTCGATTGCAGAATTCAAGGCTGCTTCATCCGCCTGGACGGATCGTCCACTTCGAGGCTCGTTTTCCAAACACAAATCACCAGATTTAATTTTTTTGAACCATCGTTGGCATTTCCTGACATCCAATATGTCACCGTAAATCTCGCAAATATCCTTCGTAGCCTCTGTCGCTTTCTTTCGCTTTCAAATGATATCGAAAAAGTATACAGTTTCGCAGATGTTGTTCCGAAGGATACGTCTCTCCCATTGTCGTCAGAGGGATAAAGAAACCCTTCTTGTGCAGTGGACTTATGATTCCGAGCATCCACTCCTTTGGAATCATTTCTTCCTGCCAAATCGTGCTCATTATCCAGGCCAGGGACTCAGTTCGTCAATTTTTGGACTGCTGCGACAATTTCGCTCTGAGTCGGTGGATTATTTCTTCTACTTCACTCTCGTCGATTAAATAAGTTGTTTGGTGGGTGTCATCTCTATGCAAGTTTGCTGCAAAATCTATATCTGCCTCTAATTCAAGATTTAGTAATTTGCCAAATTGTCTCAACCATCTCGCCAAGATTTCCGATTTGTCGTTCAGTAGCTGTTTGTTTTCATCCTTAGATGCATTACATTTTGGTTAAAGTTATTTTCTAAAGTCATTTTTTTTCTTATAAAACATTCCAGAACTCGCTAGCTGGCTTAGCTGTTCGATTAATTCTTGGATTTTTTGTAAATAATGCCCTTTTTTATCAGGAAAAGCTATTGCTGCAACAGCAGTTGAACGTTCCTTAATCATTTCACCATCAGCGAGTGGTTTCATCTTTTTAGCTAAAATTTGACTAACAGTGTAACTAGCTTTCACTACTAAATCTAATGAAGAACTTTTAACTTTCAATATACGTTGTTGTAGTTTTAAACTTCCGTATTTGGCCTTGAATGTTTTTATAATCTGTCTCATAATGACGTTTAATATTATATTCCTTTAAAACAGATACTGAATCTGAGCATAAAATGCAAACAGTGTTATCTTTCACTATAAGTGAAAACATAACTCAATTCCTATTTTTCATTAAAATTTTCATTACATTTCACGTAAAAAAATGTCGATACTTATTTTTGGGATATTATGGCAGCAACTACACTGAAAACATCAAATTAAATCAGATAAATAAAGCATGGTATCTGTATCATGGTGGATGTCTAGCAGATTGAATTTTAAGCAATCAAACTCTCATTTTTACATGTAAATCTTTTTTTACATGGTAGTCTTTGGGACGCATTCCCCGTTCAAAAAGAGAATTGTATCTCGCAACCAATTTTTCTAATTAAGTGTAAATAATTAGTCGCTATAACATCGATAATGTGGATAATTTTTTATATGTTTTTGTGAAGTTACAGGACGATGGACAAATACAGTACCGCCAAAAAAGTAGTAAGCAAAATTATATAATAAAATTTACATTTATCGTTACCATATAGAACAATCTCGAGATAATTTTTATAATTTACAGCTCCTACAAACGATGAAAAGTTGAAAATGCTTCAACGATTGGAAATAATAGAAAAAGATTGCAAAGCTCTGTACGAGAAAATTGCATTATTTCCCAGTGATAACGATCCAGAATTAGAATTTACATTTATCGACGAAATGCTGCTGAAAAACATGTTAAGGGTCGACGACGTCGATGCCAACGGTAACGAAGATATTCGTACAGGCAAGAGGAAATTAATATTGGAAATTAAAGCAAACCTCCAAACTTTGGAAATGAAAAAACGAGGACACAGTGAGATCTATAATCCAACCGAGAAGCAGGTAAGATATCACATTATGTTTTTTTGCTAAGATTAAAAATTATTTATTTAAATATTGTTTTAGAAATATGCTAACGAGGATCAGACTGAAGAACCAGACCTACTAGGTATTGTTCAAAATTTAATATATCAATAAAATTAGTCATTATTATTATCTATTTTTCTCCCATCAGATGCATCCATTATGCACTGAATTTTTAAAAAAAAAATTAAAGCACATTTTCAACACTACAAAACTTTTCGACAACCCTATTAATAAAATAAGCAATATTCAAAATAACTACCAATGTCAAAATATGCCATAGATAAGAGCACTAACACAATACATAAGGGAGCAATTTGACATATCCAGCCATCAAAGTTCCGATTTTTTATTCTATTCTATTAAATTACCCTAAATGTTCAACTGATTATATTTTTTTTCGGTTTTCTGTTGGAGGAAACCATTGTTTTATACGCGATCATCATTAAAAGTGTATTGTGCAAGGGTCTGGCGGGCGCGGTTGATATTAATATATCCCCCCCGCCCGTCCTCTCTTCCTCGCCCTGCGGCACTCTGTCAGCCATAGCCATGGGCAAATTAGCGACCTGACAAGTCCGATTTAAACAATTACCCTCTAAAAAGCTTATTATTATATACTTAAATTCACCCAATTATATATTTCTTATCATATCAAAAATGTTATCGATTCAGATTGTTATCAAAACATTCCAAAATAAAGAAAACACTTTACACTACGTTGCGAGCTACTCTCAAGTTAGTCAAAAAAATGGGCTAAAAGTTTGAAAACCTTTAAAACGAACGTCTACCCTCATCTGACGAATAGGAAAAAAAATGTTTACATATGTGGCAGCATATAAAAAACTTCAAACACTTTTACATATTAATACGAATTTGTTATATATTTTTGGCAACATAATCCCATCATTAAAAACATCAATTTAAAATAAAAATAATGCATCCCTGAATAAATATGTATTTGTATGTATGTATATCTGATCTCTAACGGATTTCTTACTACAATACCAGTTTACCCAGGGAAGGAAAATCCTAAACTGATGGCCGGTAAATGATCTTGTCTCGATACTTTCGCTCTTTTCCTTTTTTTAGGCGACCCTATGTTTAAGGGGGTCTTTCATACGATGAAGGAATTGCGCAATAAGGGTAATAATCACTTGCGACTTCTTATAAGCAAATAACGCATATAGAAAATGAGGACGAATTCCGAGGAAAACCCCCCCTACATTCCTAAATACAGTCGGAGGGGTAAAATCCGAAATATTTGTGTCGGATTTTATTAGTGGTAAAAGATACACGTTCAATGCCAGTAATGACTATGAGAGGAAAACTCTTTACAAAAAAACGCATACTAAGACGACTTGGGTCCCCGCAGTATGGACACAAAAGGGGAGACCTCAAGTCACTTGTGAGACTCAGGATCCTTTGGCCTCGACTAACAATCGAGGTCTGGTAAGGCCCATATGCACAGCGAGTGAGTGTCTCGTGACTGGCAAATGATGATGATAATGATGATAATATGTAGAGTCAAGGCCAATGGATTTTGAACACTCCATTTTGGAGCTCATTTATTCTTAGAAGAATTATATAAATTATATTTATATATTTATTACCTGTTTAACTTTAACAACATTTATATGATTTATCTAATTAAATTTTAGAGTCAAACCTGTTTTTGTGCGGTGGGGATAGGGAGTGTGATTATATAGTACAGTGATCACGAATCAATGACACGCGGGTTAGGTTACCTTTTTAAATGACCTACGCGTTTATTTTTCTAAATCTATGTTTTCTTAGGTTTTAACTAATTTGCCAATTTAAAAGATGAAATAAAGCTCTTTTTGAATAAAAATTACAATAATTGTAATGTTGTTTAAATGATTTAATGTTCTTATGTAACGTCACTCAGCTTTTAAATCAATTAATAGAACACTTCAGTGAAATGCATCAACAGTATTAATGGTTTTTGAATGTATTAAAATATTTATGTCAAATTTGAACTAAAGATTTGGAAATCAAAATTCCCAAACCATTCTCACTTTTCAAGTGACGCCACTGACATGACTTACGAGCTAGTATTAAAAAAATGACTGCTACTTCCTAAATGTTTATGTTTTTCCAAAACATTCCTAAACAAAGTATAATAAATACAAACGACTTAACAATTTTTTTATATTAAAAGATGAAAAAAATATTAAAAAATATTAACAGTTTACAGAAAGCCTAAAAGTAATTTAAGCCAGCATCAAGTTTAATTATTAATACTCCAAAATTCTTTTTTTAGAACCTTCGCCGGATAATAACAACACAAACACTGAGAGCGACGTGAAAACTAATACCGTAAGTTGATTTTCAACGTATCAAACAAATATGTAAAGTTGGATGAATATTTCAAAATTGTTTTTAATTTTAAAAGTTTTATTTAAATTAATATATGAGATTATTCTTAATCTGTCGTACGCCATTTACTTTATAGTATTCAAGATTATATTTAAAGAGATTTAGTAACCAATGTAATATTTAGTTGTAAGTTTATAGGAATGAAAAAAGTAGTATGTATTTTAAATCCATGAAAGGATTATAAAACTTCTAATTATTTTTTTGCAATCACAAAATTATAATATTTTAGAGGACGTTCAATTATTATATTAAAATATTATTAAATTAGAAAAACTACGTTTGTTTAAATTTCAACATATTATTAATTAATTCAATTTAGTAAAATATCTGTAAGTTTCTTAACCGTTTTTTACCAAGTTATTTTTTTGGCGACGTGATCTGTATATACCGTTTTACCGCTATATTATATCATTTTCATATACGAGATCTAGGCAAACGTGTGAATTAGGATATGTTCTTCCATCGCAATTAAAAAGATAATCTCTATTTGCTTTTTGATTCGTAATTATAAATCGAACAAATGATCGAGAGTTTGGTAAGGTCCATGCCCTCAGCGAGTGAGAGCCTTGTGATTGGCAAA
>JAGXCT010031961.1:0-22828 GCA_022495035.1 Philopotamus ludificatus | reverse complement strand
GAGCAATTTGAAACTGCGAAGATGGGTGAATATTTAAATATGATCCGTGATGGATTAGCTGGTCTCGAAGCTCAAGACCCTGATCCTCAACGATCTGCGAAAGTTACAAAAGCATTGAATATTGATATTGCATGCTACACTTTAATTTATGAATAAAAGTCAAGGATTACAATACAATTAACACTGGACCGATACTTGAAGTAGTTCATCCATGCATATTTTTTGCTAAAAATGCTAACCTTCGGAACCATTTAATAAATCGAGGACTTACTGTACATGGTTCAATTAAAATATCGAATATTGACCGATGACGACGCAGATCTGTCCCACAATTTTCCAACAAATATCTTTTCGCATAGCAAAAATCCAAGACGAATGGTCCGTGCCAACGGTTAACCGTTCACATATTTCAGCGAGGAATTTGTAAGGGTCTTAGCAATATTTATTCCCGCCCGTTCCCGTTTCGCTCCGGTTGCTTCGGTGTACTATTGCCGATTGGCGTTTTGATTTATGCCCAAAGTTTGGCAAGGTCTCTACACATGGGGATTACCGAAATGTAATATATGTGTGGACGGGACTTAGCGAAGACAAAAAGACTGCGAACGCCGCCGTCCATTCTTTGGCGCGCAAAAATTTATTACTGCAAAGTCGGGTGATAGATTTCTTCTAAATATTTATTTATTTGCTGCTCCATATTCAATGGGATGAAAAAAAATATTTTACGCCCCCAGCATCGCCGATATAGCAGCCCATTGACACATTCGATAGGAGTGAAAAGCGCAAATGTATTGCGGATAAAATGGAAAGTTTCAATGCCCATAAATTCTATAGGAATTACTATCACACGGCAAAAAAAATCTATTGTCATTTATTTATATATAAATAATTTAATTTTATATGTACTCGAGCTTAAACATTAATAATGCATCATGTAAAAAATTCTTCTCGTGTAATATGAGATATATTTGAGACCCGAGATCTTGCAAAACAGAACATTATTTAAAATGCAATTCAATGAAATATTGATACATGAGATTCTTACATCCATATATCATCAGTAAATTCCTATAAGCATTCTGATTCATAGTGAATCACATATATTTCACGAATTCAATGCCAACATTTATTTTTTTATCACAAAAACAACTTAATGGACATAATGGAGAATAATCTAAATAAAAATTGATAATATATAATTTATAGATACGCTAAAAATTATTTATGTAACTATGAAATATAATAAATAATCTAAGCTAACAAGTTAAGTTAATGATTTATTTAATTATAATTAAATGATAAAAAAATATCAAACGTTGATGCTGTACGCAAAAATAATTATACGCACAATACACACTATGTTCCCCCACTCCTTGTCAACTTCGTTTAAAAAATAATAAAAAACAAGTGGTTTTTAACAGCTCGCCAAATTCAACGAAACACAGAAAATAATTTTCGTCTTCTGAATATAATAAATGTTTACAAGGTTACCGAAATATATACCTTTTAGTACATACTGTATTACAGGGATTCTCAAAGTGGAGGTCGCGTAAAATATTCTGGGGATCATAGAAATATTAAATTTAAATTAATCTCTCCACTCCTGGATGCTTTTCTACGTAAAAATTCATGATATTTTTAAGTGCAAAAGAAGATCGCGGGTCGAAAAGTTCGAGAACCACTGCTCTATTATATTAAAACTTTGTTCTAAAATGAGTAAATGTTCACTAAATCGTATCAAACCTTATGATGAGTTCAGTGATGAGACTATTGCCAGCAAAATAATAATTTATACATAGTTTTTTCTTAACCCATCCATCACGGTGGGTCTCTCAGATACCCCAAGCATTTTATGTTAAGTCAAATTATGACATTTGTTGTAAAAATGGATTATTCTAAGAATAAAAATAGTTATTCATGAAGTGGTTAATAATTTGGTCCATATTTTGGATTTTTCAACAAATCAATATGAAGAATAAATGAAGACACAAATTACTCTTTTTTTATTTTTATAACATTACTCTTATTTTATTTTTTTCGCAATTGCAGACAATAAAGCACAATTATTATTTATTATATTTTATTCTTTAGGATTTATTATATAAATACAAAAAGTTTGCGACATGTAGGATTTTTATTAAATGAGTTTTTCGATTAAAATCCAAAACTTGGGGTACCCAATGTACCCCCATTGGCAAGGTTATCAAACAATACTAGCAATGTTAAATATTATTAAGTAAGATTGTTGAACATTGACTCTTTGAAATTACCATAGAAATTTAAAAATTGACTTACTAAAACGATAGTGGCCATTATTGTAATAAGAGATGTGAATATCGCAAGTATTTTTTGATGAACAATGTTTGAAGTTCAGTATTTAATTTGATAATAAAAAGAAGGTATTTTTTTTGATAATTATTGCAAATAAGTCCGAAAACGTTAGTGGGTTCGAATTTAAATTAAAGTCATTTGATTCAATTGATCGAAAAAACAACATTTAAAGCCACAAGCGTGTAACTTTTTATATCAAAACTAAGTTAATTATTGACAGTTATTTAATTCATAAAAATAAAATAAATATACTGGTATTTTGATTATGATTGGAATATTTGCTAGTATCTTTAAGTATTTATAATAATTTCATTTTAATGAGCGTTAACAAAAATATTTATGATTTTTCTTTGTGATAATCGATGGGTAAAAATGTTAGATAATACATCCCAATCATGACAGGTAAATAACAGTACAGGTAATTTTTTATCATTATTCAACAAAAGATTTTTTTACGGCACAAAACACACCTGTATTCTAGAGAGATCATAAATTTACCAGTGAAATGCCTATTATTATCTAAATAGATATTCCGTTCAATGGACACGAAACAAACGCAACCGGAGAATGTCGAGTAACGAGAATATCATTCGAGCAAAAAATTAAATCCACCAACCACCGGTCATCCTTGGCGAAGGATTATTCGGCACTTACAAAAATCAATACGCAACAAATATTACGATTTAATTTATTATAATAATAAATACATATATCGCCGGCGTTCGTGTTGATTTATCTCGCTCAAATTATCTCGTAGAAACCACTGGGGATAAGCCGAATTCATTAGGACACCTCATTACAGAGTTAATGAATGCTGATACGTTGTGGAATAACACGAGATGAGGTGGATTCGAAGAATGGTAAGAAGATTGCCAGTTTGTTTAGTATCCCCCTAAGTAATTAACAGCCGAATGAGAAACTGAGTATCGTCTGAATCCGTGGAATATGCTTGGGACAATGTCGAGAGTTGCAGTCGACCAAATTTTGTTCTGCGGTCATACCTCACGGATAAAAAAAACACGTTTTTCATATCATCTACCATCAAGGCCAACCGCGAACGAGGTACTCCAACTCCATTACGAAGGTGAGGGTCCAATTATCAACGGCTCGGTGGATGGACCGTAAAAATAATTACGTCGGTAACTACGTCAGAGCACCGAGACGTTACCCGTCTGCTGGACCTGGAAGCGAGGATTCAGGCCTTCCAGTCACCGAATCTGGGTCATCATATTGAACTGTCGAGCATCCCGATAGTTTCCCTCCGATTCAGACAGCATCAAAAACAAATATAGCCGAATGATCGGGCCGTGACTAACGCGACGCGCTCGTATACCCCGAAATTAGTTATTTCCTTTCTGTAATAATGTGTACCTATGAGATGGAACAAGATGATTTGTGGTGTTTGACGCGTTTCCAGTACTATTCTACAAACTAATTTACATTTGAATGGATGCCATACAGCGACTACAAACAGATTTAATCTAAATTTAGATGAGTACAGTTCGGATAAATTGATATACTGACGAAAAAGTGTAATGTACCCATTGTGCAAATATATACAATCTGTAACGTGGCGCATATGCCAAAGGGAATATATGAAATATATTCTATATTAAAATTGAGCACGAGAAACATACAATATATACTAAGAAAAGGAGATTCTGGAAAGGGTTGTCGGCAATGTGTATTGCGAAAAAAAGATATAGTGGTATAGCGTCTTTAATTCGCTCCAGATTCTTGGAATCCTATTATTATTCGCATATCATACATCGATGAGGTTATATAATATATAAATATACATAAAATGCGTAAATTTGAAAGAATAGTAGCAAGTGTATCTATCTTAATCGTATGCTTCTCCCTTTCAAGTTCTTGCAGTTGATAAACGGATCCATGGATCTACCAAAGAGATAATAAGCCACAACATTAAAGCCACTGCTTCTGGCGATATATTCATGTAAGCAGAGTTCATGGTTCTATAAGAATCTGCCTCAAGGATGCATGTCAGCGAATAATGAGAGCTATTGGCATGGGACTAAGGATCAACGAGACCAAATAATTCACATATCTCGGTTCACTTATTACAAATAATATTGAAACCAATTTGGAGTACGAAGAAGAACCATGCTAGCAAACTGGTGCTACTTTGGACTCCAATAGCATCTACGGTACAAGCTCAACATGACCCTCATCAGGCCCGTTCCAATATACGGATCTGAACTAGGCATTCTGGAGAGGAGGTTTCTGAGATGACTATTCGGAGCCATGTACGAAGCAACGAAGGACTGTACCCGTTTTACAAGAATGAGGGACACAGCACGTGTCAAGGATGCGAGACAGTCAGCCACGGAATACGTTAACAAGCCTTCCTATCCCCGGAGGAAAGAAAGACCAAGGCTGATATGGTTGGACTATGTACAGAGGGATACTGCATCATTGAAACTTACAAGAAGATAGAGCGACGTGGTGACAGACCGCATAAAATGGAGAAAGGTGTTGGATGAGGCCAGGGCTCTACAATAGGGCTGTTGGGCCTATGATGATGATGAGAATACCTGCCAGGCTATTTCACAAAGATATGCAAGTGATCTTTCACACTTCTGTGATTGAAAGCTAAGTACACATCATTTAACGCAACCGAGTCGTATTCCAAACAATGTCGTATACCGAGTTACCGCTGTATCTGAACGCTAAAATTGTAATATTTAAAAAAAAAGCATAATCTTATATCAAAAACAACTGCTGAATCTTACGAGAATGATTATTACGAGATTTTAATTAAATAAACAAAAATAGTTTCAGCTTAGTCTGTTGCAAAAAAATATTTTATTGAGATTTTAGATGTATATAAATAAATTCGGACCCTATTTTTAAAAAATAATTAAATAAAAAAAATAGAAAAATATTCTCTTAATGTACCGTAATTCCAACAACAAAAAAGTGAATAGAGGTCACGGATGCAGATATTTTTTGGCATACACTCATGATGATCCGTCACTGTAATATCTGTCACTCAAATATATTTATATTAAATTAATACTTTAATAATTAACTGGCCGTGGCTGATAAGCGTATTTATTAACATATTTGTAAACAATTTCATGATAATATTTGTTATCATTTGGAGAGTATAACAATATTTTTCAAGACATTAGCCTAATTAACAAAATACGATATATCGTATTTCGATAAGTTAAGATTTAATTCTCAGAAAGGTTAATATATCCTATCAAAACTTAGTGACGGTTAAGAACAATCTTCTGATCTTCGTATTGGAATGTAATTTGATTATTTTTTTTGCCAATTCTTATATGAGAATTATTTTTATTTAATATTATTTATTTGTAATGAGACTATATTTTTGTAGAGATCAATGCAATGACTTCATCCCATTCTCTAAGATGCAAATAAACACAATGAAAACGACGTTTTGCTCATTTTTTTTTATTAAAACTATTACATACTTTGTAAATTATTTCAACATGACGTGTTTCTGATTCATAATATTGCATCGCATGTTGCAACGCGACCTGACATATTTTCAATTATCAATCGCATTAAAAATTCTCAAAGTGCATAATTGCAAGATCGAATGCACACAAGGCCGCATGGAGCAGGTAAAGAGATGCTGCATCTACCTCTTATTCTGGAGCAAGCGATGCTATCCGTCCCTTTTGCACCTGAGGCGCCAAAATCACATCTGCGCCGGCAAACACAAACGGTCACTATATATTTTTTTTCCTCGTTGTCGAACAAAACGACACACACTAGCACAAGAAAACACAGAAATCATTCAATATTCGTCGGAATATTGTGATTTTATCACGAGATGATGCACATACACACGGTGCGTCGAGACGTCAACGCGAATCGCGGAGGTTCGCGTGTCTGTTAAAACTGCACCGACGAAGTGTGATAACAACAACAACAACGACGGCGAGTTTCAGAGTCGCGGGTCGCAGTGCACTCGGGTGCAGCGAAATCGCGTCGCAGCAAATCTGTGACGAGAAATTCTCGCAGCGGGCGGTTCGGGAAGTTTGTACTTCTTTCGTTCGGCGAGCTGCGCACAGACGCGGACCGACTCCGCCGGCGGCCGAGCGCTAACTGAGGCGCCGTCGGGCCCGCTCGGCCGCGCTCGGTGCGGCTCGAGCCTACTCTCTATGAATTATTTTAGTTTCGGTGAAGGTCGCGATCTGTCAGATTTGGGCCAACGGACGGGGGTGACGATGCATTTGTCCGCAGAGACTTGATTCGCTTCCGGCCGCCAAAATTTAAAAATTCCTCCTCTTATCGCCGTCGATGAGAGAATTATCGAAATATATTCTTATTATAATCCTATTAGAACGAGACAAATCTATATTATATTAGAATTATAATGGAATACACCTCGGCCTCGTATAACACGCCATATGACCGTGTGATACAAATCCGTGTTATTCGAACTTTGAAGTTCATACAAAATTAGGGTTTGCGTTCCAAAAAAATATCAAAGTTAGTTAATATTATTTATTTTTTAAATAAATAATCGAAATAATATACATTTACGTATTTATTGAAAAAAAAAACATTAACAAAATATAATAGATCATTCATTCATCATCGTTATCACTTATAATTCCATATGGTTGACTCGTTTTTGAGATCGGTTGTGAGTTTCATCAGAGGACTCTGGATTATTTTTGGATTTAGTCTTTAAAAATTCTGTAATAAGCGATTGTCTGCGTTTAGCGTATAAATCTTTACGTATATTGTTATAAGGGATCAAGATCTGTTGTAATTCCCTATTTACCTTCAAACTTTTTTCCGTTATAGCAGGGTTTCCCAAACTTTTTCAGCGACGGAACACTTGGCAAATCCAAAAATTTTGGCGGAACACTTAGCTTATTTTTTAGGTTGGGTAATTCATAATAGTATAAATAAAAATAATAAATAGTTATTAAATAAATATCTTTTATGAATCTTCGTAAAAAGGAATTTACAGGTTATTGGAGAGCCAATAAAAAGGCTGGGACCACAAGTATTATTTTAAGGATTGGTTTTACAAATGTTTATAGCGTTCCGAAGCATATTAGGAAAAAGAATCTTGACTTTAATATATTATTAATACCGGATAATGCACGAGGAAATCCGATTTAAAACATCCTAATGTTGAAATATTATTTTTACCACCAAACACTACGTCTATAATCCAGCATTTGGACCAAGAAATAATTTCAACATTAAAATCTATTATATTCGTCGAACATTCGAAAAAATATTAAATGATATCGATCAAGATGAAAATTTAAATCACACAAGCTTGAAAAAATGTTTCTATTTGAAATTGTGTCGATATTGTTTCTGCATCTGTTAAAGAAATAAATCAATCGACTTTAAATTCTTTCTGGAAATAGCTGTGGTCAGAAGTAGTCCCTGCAGAAAATGTTGTACCACCAATAGAAGTTGAATACCAAAAGACAATTAACATTTGTCGTGGTGTTGGTGGAAAAGGATTTGATGATATGGATATTCAAGACATCGAAGAAATATTGGAGGATCGCATGTTGAATCAAAAAGAATTGGTCGAAATTTTAGGCTAAACCTACGATGATATGCCGCCTTGAGGTATCGCCATTACATATTGCAGTTCATGCCCATTTATTTTTAATGCCACGCTTGTAATTTCAAACAAAATGTTGTGGCGCGTGTGCCATACAATAAATGGATTTACTAATAACATGTAAATTTAATTTCATTGATATTATTTTTTTTTAGCAGTGAAAAAAAATATATAAAAACTTCGTAAATAATTCTTGGTCCAAATGCTGCATTATAGACGTAGTGTTTGGTGGTAAAAATAATATTTCAACATTAGAATGTTTTAAATCGGATTTCCTCGTGCATTGTCCGGTATCAATAATATATTAAAGTCAAGATTCTTTTTCCTAATATAAACTTCTGGATCAAGTATAAAACATTTGTAAAACCAATCCTTAAAATAATACTTGTGGTCCGAGCCTTTTTATTGGCTCTCCAAATAACCTGTAAATTCATTTTGTCACAACCTTTCAGTGCTCGGGGGTTTAAAGACCGATTAATTAACAATGGGTTTATTATGAATTCTCCAGAATAATTAGAACAAAAGTGTTAAGATATTCTTTCTTTTGCCACCTTAAATCCCTTCGCACATTTTTCGCTTTTTGATATGTAGTTTCGATGAGAAATTCTTATCCAGTACAATCCCGTTTCGTCCTGATTGAATATCCGGTCTGGTGTGTAGCCCTTATTTTTATAATTTCGGCGAATTCTAAAATTTGTTTTTTGACAGATTCTATGTCAGCCGACGCAATTTCTTCTAGAGTTTTTATATTATGTAAATCAAGCATGTTAATTATTGCTTTTTTTCTGAAACCGTGTTATATAAAGCGTGTTATACAAAAATATTTTACAATTGATCAGCCCGTGTTGTATAAAACCGGGTTATAGATTTTATTGTTTCACTCATTTTTATAAAATAAATATGTATGTAATGGATTAAATAAAAAATAGTTCCACAATATAAAAATATGGTCACAGTACACAGCTTCGGACAACTTTCCGATATGAGAAACCGACTGACTGCTCCAAAAATATTGGCATATGAAAAATATCGATAAATGCACACATATTTCTGAGAATTAATTACTCGTAGCTATAAATTTATAAAAAAAAATGTTTGGTTTCCTCACATTTTGCAACCCTTGTTATATGTAAGAGGAGGAGACCCATTACTTCCGCATGTTTTATAAAAATATGTATAGAGGTAGTTAGCGCGTTGGAATTAATTAATTCATTTATTTAAAAAATATGATAAAAAAATTAAAATAAATCTTTATATTTTGTAAGGAAAGCTCTTTTCCAAATAAATGTTATTCTCGATTTACAACGTAAATTAGTCCACGTATAAATGATAAATATTTTTAACCATATGACGTTGTCATAATATATATTCAATATGCTACAAAGACACAAATTTAATTAAATTATTAATTGTAATTACATACCATTCTTCAACATTCGAATCATCCTCGCTCGTTGACCCAGTTGACATACTTCTCATAAAAAAATCGTTAAATTAGTAAAAACGATTATGTCCATCATATTTTTGTATAATGACCTTCTACTCTTTGACTAATAAATATAGCTATTAAATAAATCATTATGCCATTGTTAGTTTAGAATGGATGAGAAACTGCATCACAACAATCTTATAAATCAGCACATCAACAAAGTATAAAAAATAGCTAATGATATATATTTTAATTCATAGAATTATTGATTTTGGCCGCTAAAAATAATGCAATTAAGAGTAAATCAATTAGTAAAAATATAATTTATAATATTTATACATAAAACAGATTTATTTTCTTTGTTAATTAGAAAAGATAGACCAAATGTTTTAGTCAAACGGATGCAAACAAGTAATTGTGTTAGAGAAAGTTACATTTTTTCCTAGAATTTTTTTAACATCAGTACTCGATTCTTCTAAGAATCAACTCGGCTTATTGCTCGATGATCGTAAAGAACATATGCTGCATTGTAAATAAGTAACTATGTATAAGTAATATCTTAGGTTACGTGAAACTAATTTTATTTTTAATTTACATATACCACCATCATAATAATAAATTTATTTATTTATTTCTCATAAAGACAATGCGTGATTGGTATTACAGAATAACCCAGGTCGCAAATCACGCATAAAAACATAACAGTAACGTAAAAAATTAGTGAAATAAAGAAAATACCAATAAAGAAAGGAAAAGAATTATAAAATCTCATATAAAAGATCAACGAAACGGCGATATTTAACACTCGTGTCACTCGTAACTCGTTATAAGCAGATAACGCCTTAGAGAAGAGAACAAACGAATACCGAGACAAACCCCCTCCTACTTGCCTGGGACCCAGTCGAGAGGGTAAAATCCCATACCAACATAGTAAAAGATGTACGTCCAATGTCAGCAATGGCCAAGAGAGGGAAACTCTTTACAAAAAACCGCATACCAAGACGGCTCGGGTCCCCGCGGTATGGACATGAAAGGGGAGCCCTCACGTCACGTGTGAGACTCAGGTTCCTTTGGCCTCGACTACCATGCGAGAGTTTGGTAAGGTCCATGCCCTTAGCGAGTGAGAGCCTTGTGACTGGCAAATGATGATGATGATGATATCTACATAGTCGACCAAGTGGTTGAACAGAGTAATAGCTCTGGTTACCGGAGAGTTTCTGAGAGCACCTGTCATCCACATTTGGCGGAAGAAAAAGCTATGTAATGTGAATTTCTCAAGATGAAGCCCATCATTCTTGAAGATCTCATACACCCGTCTGATACATGTTAACTAAATTTTAACGTAGAATCAAATAAAATACCCAAATGTTTAACAGACGATTGCTTTGGAAGAGTTACGTTCAAGTCTATAATTAAAGATGATGGGCTCATTTGATCTAGAAAATGTCATTGATTGACATTTTCTAATAATAATAATTAAATGATTCATTTATATCTGTCCATACTTGAATAGGAATATTAAAGCATCTTACATAAGTCCAGGTGTAAGACAAGGTGGTATACAACAGTTGTTTAACAACCCCTATATCATAAAAAAAATTATCTACCACCCTATTTTTTATACAAAGGGTCATATGGATGGATACACAAAAGTATTATATATATATACAATGTACATATTTTGTTTAGATTTTAATTAACTTATATACACAGATTTAATCAGTCTACAATGACTAAAACTAATTATTATTAATAATGGATCCTTAATTAAATTTATTAATGCCGTCCCGATATCTATGAAATATTGAAAATTGAATTAAGATTATATACAAGATGATATTAATACGAAGAGATACTACAGAATAGAATAAATATATAAATAAAGAAATTCTATTTCAAATAAAATGTAAAAAAAATCATGGCGCCATAAATCCAACCCCATGGATGTAACACTTGAATCGGCCATAAACCCACTAAGATACGATCAGAATGCAAAAACCATGAAACTACCGGTGATAAAATGCAACCGATACCGTGCCATCGATGCATCACGCAATGCATCACGGACATCATACATTTGGCACTGACATACCTTGTATCCCCACACATCCCTACCCACCTTTCATTAACGCCAAAGGTGAAATGCACAATGGGGGTTGGATACATCCGGCCAGGGGTTAAATTGACCCTACGGTATTCTATGCCGATCCTATCGGGAAAGTAATAATAAGCCATTTGATATCCGGTTATGCACTTGCAAATGCAATTTTGAATGATTAAAATGATATCTGCATGTTTCGATTATAAAAAGTCGACTGAGGTTATAATATTAATATATTTTTAATTAAAATACATAAATAATAACATATTTAGCATTTTTATTTATGTATTAAATGTTCAAATAGAGAATTAAGGGTGCATATATATTTAGGGAGATATTAAAAATGCCGTAAAATTAAGAATTAACTTTAGATTTACTCCCAACTCATTTAGTAATTCGAATACAAACTCGAAGACCCAGGTGTTGGAGTGGTGTGGATTTAATGGGATTTTATTTCTCCCTTCTTTAAGAACTAAACAAAATAGGGACACGGATAATCGGGTCCTTATTATGTTTGTGTATACATATACAGTCACACCTGTTTCTGCGGTGGGATAGGAACCGCATAAAAAAATATAGAAAATTATATCTAAATAAAAAAAAATACCATTTTGGCTATGAAAAGATTTCAAAGATTTAAAATTTCTATCGTTAAAATAAAATGTCATGATATTGATGAAGAATATCTTGACTTGAAATGCTTGAGGTATCTGAGATACCCCCTTCGGCCGACGGGGTTGTTTTCGTACCGCCGTGATGGATGAGTTAAAAAAATCATAAAAATAGTTATTCATGAAATGTTTTATAATTTGGTCTATATTTTAGATTTTTAATTAATATGACGTTTAAAAGACAACGCTCTCGGTGATGTCTCGCCGTAGACTGAGCTCACGTAGCAAGTGTACATTGCACCGGATGAGAGCGAGTAAAAGCATCGCGCGTGTGGCAACAGAAGCGAATAGTTTTGATTTTATCTTTAATAAACTTAAATCCTACATGTACCAAACTTTCTGTATTTGTTTTAATAAGTATAAAGAATAAATATAAATAATCATTAAACCTTTTTTGTCCGTAATTGCGATAAAAAAAAACAATAATATTGTTTTTCATTAGCACGGGTGCGATGTTATTTATCGCTACGTACCGGATATGAGCGAGAAGAAATATTGCGCATGTGCAAGTGCGAGCGAGAAAAAATATCGTGCTGTGCAAATGGAGAAACCACATGCGCCGATCCTGGAGCGGGCATTTATTAGCAGAAACAATTAAACTTAGATTGATATTTAGGATTTTTCTACTAATATATATCACGAATAACAATTTTTAATTATCGAATAAACCATTTTTTTAAAATATCAAGGTATTGTCGAAGAATTTATCAATTCTTGACTTATGAAGTTTATTTTCATACATTCATCTCATACAAAATATACCACATCGGCCAGCGGCGTTTGTTTCTAGCCATTGTAAAGAATTAAAAGATTTGGTACTTGGGGTACTTAATATACCCCATCGGCACGTCTAGGTTTCAAAAGAGCGCACAAAAACAGGTTTGACGACTCCCTTATCCTCAGCTAGTGAATGTCTCGTGGCTCGCAAGTGATGATGATAATAAGGACTTAGCCAGTGACATAGTTTGTAGGTAACAATTATCTATTATGTGTAAATTAGTTACCTGAACCTGAGCTAAGGTAGTAATTCTAATGGCTAATCTTATGACGAATTTCATGAATTTTTGGATTTTTTTTATGACACTCACATACATGAGACGAATGTGGGAGTAAGATATTCACAACCCCCGCATTTAGAAAAAAATCTTTATTTCATATTTATGTGGGTATGTGAAACTTCACCGCCAAACGCCACCTAGCTATAGTCAAATAAAATAAATATATATTTTTACGTACTAATTGTAATAATTAATATAATAAAATTAATAAAATAATTTCAGTAGTTCAAACTCTGAATCGAATATCTAAAATATTTACGTTGTGGAGTGTTGGAAGTTTGTACTTTTTATTTTAAAATATAATTTCGGTTTAAATCATTCATTAGACTGGAGAACTGTTTAGGTTTAAAAAAATAGTGAATTCATAAATTGCCGATTATATTATAAAACATGTTTTTAATTATCATGAAATATATATTTTCAGGAAATTATAAATGTTTGAACAGCTGTTGATTGGTTTTCACGTAAATGTATCATTACTAATGATAGCTATAAATATTATTAATTGCTTCAATGTATCAATATTAAATAATTAATCTATTGTTTATTCTAATAAGTTTGATTGAAAAAATATATAATTTTAATTATTGATTAATTCAAATCAGAGTAAAACATTTAAAGCGCACATACCTTATGTCGGTCAGTTTTTATTATTAAACATTATAATATACAGTAATACTCCCAATAACGCGTGTTCCGATAAAGCGAATTTCAAAAAAAATCGCGGCAGTCCCTCTAATAACGCGAGCGCAATCTATTCATGCATAGCTCGACTTGCACATCTGTGCCTGTGTGTTGATCTCGCTCGCACATTTCTATGTCCTCATGTGTGCGAGTGTTCGGCACATTTCTCACCATTCACGCCTGATTGTAGGCAATGAACCATGGATGTCTATGCGTATGTCGGCGATCGCATGCATGGCAACCGAATATTTCATTCATCTAAGATTCATCGTTTATTTAACTGAGTTCTTAGTTATGGCATATTTGTATTTTTTATAACCTTAAATTATGCTTCATTATTCCGATAACGCGTTGTTTTAATAACGCGGTCCCAACTTTCGCGTTATCGGGGGCATTACTGTATATTTTTTAACTCTGTGTATGTATTTTTATAATTGCGTAAAAGCCAAATATCAGTGAAAAGAAAGTTATCGTTCCGAGTATTAAGTTGTTTTATAATAGTGCATTAATATTAATTATATAAGCGCTACAGTGAGTCAGTATGACTTCACCGAGTTGCAGCGCGACACAGCGCATAGCGGCGAGACCCCCCCGTACTCCCCCACCGGCCCGCATTGATCCAATACCCGACTCTCGAAGCGCTGACAAGCAGACAGCGCTCTCAAACTTCACCACTGTATATTTAGTATGAGATGAAGATATTGATATTTTTAAAAAAATGGATTATTCTAGGAATACAAATAGTTATTCGTGATATATATTAGTAGAAAAATTTGATCAATATTTTGGATTTTATGTGAATTTATGTGGCGCGTAAACAACGCGCACACAACGACGTTCCGCCGCAGACTGACTAAGCAGCTGTATCAGAGTTGTATCCAAACGTGTGTCACGAGTATGGTTTCACTCTCACTTGCACATGCACGATGTCATTTCTCGCTCGTATCCGGTACGCAGCGAATATAGTTGTTTTTTCTCAAATGCGGACAATAAAGGATTATTTATATTTTATTATTTTTTAGACAAATACAAAATGTTTCACTTTGTCAATGTGACAATGTCTCACTTTTATGTGTGCAAGGAGAATCCTTATGCACCACTAGCGCCCGTCACTTTAACCGATCCGTCACAGTGACTTGAAATCAACAACGTCGCCCGATGGGGTCTATTTAGTATGGAAAATGGACCCCAAGCATATTGATGAAAATCTTCATCAATATCTTGACTAAAATGATATTAATTTTTTGTACTAATCAATATACAGTAGAACCCCCAATTACATTACTCCGAATTACGCGCTGAGTTGAAATATTCGCCGCAAATCCCCCAATTGCGCGGTCGCGTTCACATACAGTCAGACGTTGGCTACCGTCTGTGTATTCAACACTTGTCAGGCTATACGCACACAGCCATACAGCTTCACTCCTCCAATTACACGACTCCAAATAACACGGTCCCGATTTTAGTGTTAGTGGGGGGTTAACTGTAACTCGCAAGTGACGCGCGAACTTGGCGATGTCCCGTCGCAGACTGAGGCATGTCGCCGTCTTAGAGTTCTCGCCGCACTTGTTACTAGTACAGTTTCACACGCACTTGCACATCGTTATATTTATATTTTCTATACATAATACATATTTAATAGATACATATATATTAATACATATTTTTTTAATTTTCTTGGGGGTGCTGCAACTCTGCAGTGTATAGCAGATTATAGTATTTACGGTTAATTTAATTTTTGAAATCTAATTTCATAATTTAAAAAAAGTGGGTATAAAAATAGCGGAATCGCTTTTGCTTGTTTGAAATTGAATAATTGGGTTTAGTGCATTTATTTTTATTTAAATGATGATTTTAATATATAATTCGGCTTCAAATCATGGACCGAGCGTTTCTAGCCACATTTCTCCGACAGAGATTTGGCTGTCGACCGCACCTGGCGACAACCATTGCCTCGCTTGATATCCCAGAAGGGTTAACTCGCTGGACACATTTAATAAGACCTAACAGTCAACCCCCGCTAAAGACTTCATTCAACCGCGATATATTTTCCTATGCTTTTTTTAACGATTCCTCATCTGTCTTTTTTAATGTTTAAATTATACAGTTCGTTCTCCCCGGCAGACGTGGCTCACCCTTCTTACAAAAACACATCCCTCCGACTTGAGCAAGTGACGTCATCGACATGGAACAGGGGAAGGTGTGTGTATGGGACGAATGGGAAACTACAAATGCCGTTCGGCAATATCATATGCAACATTTTAGAAACTTTCGACGCAAACCCATCATTACGAAAAAAAGGTAAATAGTGGAATAGAATGTATGGAGGGAAGTTCCGACTGCTTAACGACTTTAGTTTAGAACCCGGAATACGTGCAAGTCATGCATATATAAGAGCCGAATTTACATTTATATAATGTTTTAGGATTTATTTTTAATTGTAGGGATTAGATTGTATTTTCGAATGGTTTTTGCAATTATTTTTAATTAATGCACGCCTGTCCCGAGCCGTAGAGTACATAACTGAGCTTTCGCATGTGATACGGTGACACATGTTGGCGGATCGTGTTACCCAGGTAGCAATCAAATCCCGACGTATGAGCCATAACTTTTCTGGCACAAGAGAATTTTTATATTTCGAGCAAAACGCTCCTGGATCGCTAGAAAGATGTGGGTAAGAGTAGATTTGTATGGATTTATTCTGATATTTTTGCATTGGGTCCGTGATGGGCTCGCTCAGCCTTATCGATCAAATAACACATCTACACTCCAATATATGTATATCTATATATACACGTATATGACATCGAGTGCTGAAGACTTTTGAATCGTATATTGATCACAGTTGTATAATATATCGCTAATATTAAGTTATTTTTGTGCAAATGTCCAGTCATTGTATCGAGAATAGCAATTGCATATCACAAAATGCATTTATATTATACAGTATTGAAAGTATAGGAATATCAAATTGGAAGCTTTTATATACAATTTTTTATGAAAAGAGTTATTTTATTTCTTATATAAAATTTCACACTCTTGTTTTAAGCAAAGAGATAAACCCCCTCCTACTTGCTTGGACACACCCGAGAGGGTAAAATTTGATACCACCATGGTAGAAGATGTACGTCCAATGCCAGCAATGGCCAAGAGAGGGAAACTCTTTTACAAAAACCGCATGCCAAGACGGCTCGGGTCCCCGCGGTATGGACACGAAAGGGGAGCCCTCACGTCACGTGTGAGACTCAGGTTCCTTTGACCTCGACTACCATGCGAGAGTTTGGTAAGGTCCATGCCCTCAGCGAGTGAGTGAGAGCCTTGTGACTGGCAAATGATGATGATGATGATATATATATATATATCTCGGCGATTTTTCACTAGTGGAATTATTATAATAGCATAGCCTCTATATTCGTCGGACATGGTTTTCTGTTGTATCTTACCAAACCTGAAAATGAAATTAATCATTAAAAGATTTAACAGTGACAAAATTAATATTGTTTAAAAAATTAAAATAATAATGATCTGCCTATTTTTTTATCAAACCACGTATAGTAATAAAAAATGGCACGGTTCGCCCTACAAAGTGATCCAAAATAAAATTATCATACATGAATTCAAATTGGCAAATTTCACAATGCACATTGTGCATCATCAAAGTATTCCAGAATAGAATAACGCAACATTAACGCCAGACAGTGCAGCAATGCAGTGCAACACATTACAACGGACAATGATTCCCTAACGACATCGAATATACAATAATTGTCGCAAAATATGTATATTCGCACAACTGGACCGACGCACTATGGGATAGATCTTGAATTCTACTGCCAAAAATACTTTATACGAAAATTCGATTTCAGAAAAAATGGCAAATGATAGATATAACATATATTTTTATTTAATATTAGTTCACTGTATTTAGTAATATACATTTCTAAAATTAACTTTTATCAAAAAATGCAATTATCGTAGCATCAAATTCAATCGAGTATATATTCACAGTTTTTAATTGCATATTAATGTTATATATACCATATTAAAGCGTATATCATATATTTTCAAAAAAATGTCTAAGAAATTCGCAATTAAGTTAATATATTTTCCATTTTTGAAAAAACATTGCCAATATATTTGTTTACCTAAAACTTTACCTTTGACTAGATTTTTAAATATTAGCACGGCTCGTTCGGGAAAAAGTAATTTAGTCAATACAGCGAGAATATATACATTAATAACTGCAATATAAAAAATCGTGCCACTTTGATGCACTTTTTGAGTAATTCCATTTTAATCACACTAGGACAAAAACAAGCGATTTTATATTTATCAGTTTTAGAAAAATAAACATTTTTTTATATCATGAAATATTGAATTTTTTGTCTATTATATTTAAAAATATTGTTTTTTAATTAATACATAACGCTGGTAACTTAATATACAAAATTATACTGAATAATATGGCATAATTGTAAAATTTTCATAGTCGTTATTTTGAAATATTTTCTTTAATATTATTTAAAAATATATTTTTAACTATTATTATTTGATATTGAAGAATATATCTTCACCTATATGTATTTTAAATTTCATATGTCTATCTCAAATGGAAGAGAGGTTACAGATTTTTGGCGGTTGAATTCATGATCCGTCCCACTGTGCGACGCCTATGTTTTAACAGGTGCGAAATCGATGGCCAACAACCGCGTTTGTTAGTTTTGCCAGTTTCTGCATTTTTTGACAATACATATAACAGATTTGCAGATTGAGAAATCGCGATGCTGAAACTTGGGCAGGTAAATTTATACAAAGACCAGATATGCGAAAGCTGCGAGTCCTGCGAGTACAGACGCTGACGTCACCGGTACTATTTATAAACAGGATTCTGCATTATTATGCAGATTGGACAGGTGAATCAATTTATGCAGGTGTTGTAGATCGGTCATAAATCTAGTTGGAGCAGTCGTCCATTGTTGTACGTGGCGGTGATGTATGAGTCTTTAAAAAAATGGTGAGGGGACTAGTTGTTATCATAAGTGCAGGGGAAATTTTGTAGTAAAATATGACGCTCGAAAATATTTATGCTTTAGGGAACGATAACAATTTGGCCATAAAGAAGAATTACACAACCATCACTTTCTATTATTATAATAATAAAAATACGTATACTAATAAATCCGAGAGATAATCAACCGATTGATTTTCTATTGCATCATGTATTCGTTGTATAAAAACATTAAATTTTGAAAATATTCTCCATGGTGCGTTTCAAGGGCTCGTAACAAAATTCGTTCCGAAATTGAAAAGTCATAAATATCGTTGAAAATTATGGCATTACGTGATATACCCATTTAGTGGATGTCGATACTTGGCCGCCCTTAAGAATCTGATTATTTAGAATATTGATCGATGACTAGCACGCCACTTGTATATGGTTAGTTTCTCCTATGTATTTAAATGGCCGTTTGGTCTCCCTTGTTACATGCGAATGCATTTAGTCGAGACGCATTATAAAGATTACTTAAGCAGGGTGGAAATAGTGAGGGGTGGGGGATTTAATGCAAGTTCCGGCGAATACTTGGGAAAATGCGAGTGGAAAAGCTCGGCAGCGACGTTTTAACTTCCTGAAACTTAAGGTGTTAAATTGCTATTATTTATTTTTCATGAATAATTGCATTCAGTTTAATGTCAAGAATCATAATTTAAATCTAAAATTATCAACGAAAATGTATATTTTGTTCAGTTGTTTAAAAATATAGATTAACCAAGACAAAAATAATAAAGTAAAGCTTCGAATTTCAAACAAGAGCTTTATTTTAATTGAGAAGATTTGTTTTATTTTCCAGAATATACACTAGTGTGTCAGAAATAAATAGACACGCGAAAAAAAAGGGTCTCTAACTTCTGTTGTGTCTGGTGGCTGCAACTCTAATATAGCAAGCCTTAGAATAATTGTTTTTGATAGCCAGGATCCTTGTTGAGTAAGAATTAATAATTATAAGCATTTCATAAAGGTCCTGAATATCAGGATCGCCTCAGATTGATAACTCTACGCACAGCCGAATTATCTGGCATTCAAGCGCAGTTTAAGCTAATGCGATATCTCGGTTAAATTTAGGATCCCATTATCGACTGTAAATAGGTTGTGTCCAGTTCAAAAAGGTTGTAAAAATGTATTTTTCTCTGATCGGGACAAACTGGACCTTCAGATAGAAAAAAAGATTGGTGGTAACATAAACACTTGGTTTGGTGACACAAAAAATCTGTAGATGAGATCCCACAAATTTATTTATTTACGTGACCTTATAACCCTGAGGCGGGTCTTTGCCACTTGGAGGACACTTCCGTCTCAGTCATGATGTTATGACTGTGGACAGACGTTCTCCAGGTTATCAAATGATTATACAAATGATGAATCGTTTTAAAAAAACAGTGCAAAAGCATCTTAATAGCTAGGATTGTACCCATTTGTTAAAAACTATAACTGGGGACTTTTAGAAACACGTATTTTTTCTGAGGAAAGTCGATATAGCCAATTTAGTGATAGTAGAGGAGTATGGATGTGAAGACGTTCTGCGGACCAATTAGAGGATATTTTTTTCAGTTCTGTGAAATTTGGGGAAATAAGTGTGATGGTTTGGGAAATCGGAAGATCAGATTTAATATTCTGAGGTGAAATTTAAAATTTCAAAAAAATTATTGCTGAAACTTATGCCATTGTTTGACAACACGATTAAAAAAAAAATATTCACGTTTATGGAAAATAGAGGTCCTCGCTAAAGCTAAACTGAAAACCGAAATTAACCGGAAACCGGAATCGAAACGACGTTTTATGTTTTTTAAGAGAGCGGATTTATTTTGTTTTTTCATTATTTTAATACAAATTTACTGGATAAAATAATTAAGCGATAAAAATCGTACTAATCTACAAGTGAAATTATTATTACTGTAAGAACCATATCAATAAATTTCATCAGAATTTTTTATCTAAAAAACAGTTACTTACTGAAAAAGGTGGAATAGTGTACTTGGGAAATGCACAATAAATTCTTCCGGACGGAATTGTATTCTTGCAGAAAAAGAAAATTTAAATTTAATGTTGGAAAACGTACAGTACATCGAAAAGTAAGCGCACGTCTCTTTCTAATTAACGTACGGTTAGATTGGATATGGTTTTGACTTTATAAAATTAATAAACATAAAAAAAAAAAAAATATTTTGTTATTAAAATATTTTATATAATCCGTTGATGATCTTACACATCATGATTATACTTTTCACAGCATCATTTCTGACCATTGTATTTTCAATTAATAATAGCATTGTTTTTTACAAAATGATGATTCAAAATCATATTGTCCATTAAACAATGAAAATCAATGAAATCGACCTGGAAACAGCTCCGGCATGAATTTGAATAAAATATCGCATCAAACGCCAAGCCAAAAACTATAGAATTAAAATTTATTTATGTATCATCATCATGATCATCAACATCATCATCATTTGTCAGCCACAAGGCTCTCACTCGCTATGGGTATGGGCCAAGCTAGACTCTCGAATTTTTTTATGCAATACTCACAAAAAATATTTTTCATAACTCGTTTTCAAAATAAATCATTAAAATCAGTTGTGTAACTTACTGATAATCAATTGATTAATAAGGATCGACTTACGCTTGAAAATTTTATAAATAATAATTTAGATATAATAAACAAACTAGTAAAATAATGTAGTACTTAGTTCCACCACTGTATGAGATATTGAGTTGTTTTCGTCTGTAATGCAATATAAATCCATTAACTGTTTGATTTAATTGAAAATAAATTGTTTCGTAGGTACAAACACATTAATTAAATCAAATCTCAGCTTTATTAGGTACTTGGACCTAGCGTAGTATATTATACTTCAAATGTATAATGTTCACCATACCTCAAATTTATATGACAAAATTACATAGGGGGTTTTAGTGCCGTTGAAAGCTTTGCAGAAGCACGTTGTAGTAAAGGCCATAAAACCATATCGTAAATATTATTGGCCTTGGGGCTAAAAATGCTACTATTTTATAACGCGAAATTATAATCAGGCATGGATAATACAATGAATTTTATCACGTTTTATTTTTTTTCTCTCATTTTTTTTGTTTTTGTTATAAAATGCTTAAAATATCCTTAAAAAGCCCTAACGTAATCCCCGACTCTGTCCGACAAAACTTTCCTTAATTGCGTCATTTGTGTTTTTAATCCATTGTGTGTTGCGTTACACGCAAAAAATCTAAGGTCCAGGCCCTCACCTTTGTCACCTCGACGTCAGACCCTTATTCCTGTCTCCGGATGAGGGTCTGCCGAGGTCAGCCCGCGCTCGGCCGCCGGTAATGCTAAATAACGCGACCTGAAGAATAATCTGTCCGATAAGGATTTGCAGATAATGCCGGAGAGTTTAAGCGACTGACATGGGACAAGGTAATGACGCCATGACTTTCCCATCCCGGTTTTATTGCTGGATTACGGGGATAAATCCCGAACAAATTGTACTACATCCCTGCGAAATATTTAAATGTGTTCTTGTGAGTCATTTAAATGCTGCACCAGTGTTTGAACAAAATAAAATATAAAAATAATAATACAATTGTCTGTGACTAAAGATTGTGATCGCTATATTCTCTTTCGTTTTCTCATGTATTTGTTCAAACCAGTGATTCACAAACTGCACTTAAAATACGTTCTTTAAAAGTCTTTATTATTTTTGTTGGCTGCCTGCCCATTAGTCACAGTGACTCTTTGTGGCCAAAAAGTCCGTGGATCCGTTTAGAGCAGTGATCTCCAAAATTGTATGACCGCGTTTATGACGAAAATATTATATTATAAATACCCAACAAAAACAGTGCAAAAATATGTACTTGTTGGTGTACACATATCCTTGTGTGCATGAATAAATCTGGTCTCTAACGGATTT
>JAGXCT010031958.1:0-11917 GCA_022495035.1 Philopotamus ludificatus | reverse complement strand
TTTGTATTTTATACCCCGAAACCGAAACCGACACACCAACGAAAGGGATAAAACCAATAACCTAAATGGCCGTAGTCAGTACCGTTTTCATTAAATCAACCCGGGGCCCGCGATTTGTGAAAGCAATTAAGGCTTTTATGTGGTTTAATTTAAAAATGGGTAACAAATGGCAGAGTGCTAATAATTTGTTTGCTTTTGGTTTTTTTTTTCGGTACTCAGCACGCCCGGCGGTGGATTAAATGAACACTCTGCGAAGCTCTTTTTAATATTTTTTTTTATTATTATCTTATTTTATTTGCATGTGTAAATTTGACACGGTTATAAAAATGTTTGCCGAAAGTGTCGAAATGGAAAATTCAGTAAATCTTTTTTCCGCCCTCCCTCTCTCCCTTTCTCTCTCTAATCTCTTTGCATCTCCGACATTTCCTTCCTGCACAGACAAAGCGATTGATCTTCCGATGTAATGAACGCCTTTATATAGCAAAATACTTTTTTTTTATTATATTCAGCGTACTGTTCCGAATATTTATTTAAATTTATGTTTAAACATGTACAATCGCCTCATTTAAAATTTAAAATAATATTTAATCACCTAACAAGTCCCAGAATTGTTAAATTAATAAAATAATTATAGTTTTTATACGAGTGTCTCATTAATTCATCTCAAAATGATATTTCTCGTATGTAACCATTCGTTTTAGTCAGTCGCAAGAATAATTTATTTATTTTCAAATAAAAAGAAATACGTTGAACTTCTTAATTATCTCCAGCGCGTTTCTGTCAATGTAACAGATGTTGATTAAGTTTTTTTTATCCTCCGGAATTTGCTTTTTTCTTGTATTCGGTTTCGCATCTGTCCCAGTTGGGTGTATTATTAATTTATAAAGAAAATTGGATGCTGTCCCAGTGCCTTTGTCTTGTCAGATTTGTTCCGTTGCTCCTTTGCCATTCGATTATTTTTCCAAAGCTCACTCTCCCCCCTCCCCTGTCGTCCCTCAGGGCCATGCTGCTATTGGCCATCATTCCGATTCATTGCTTTTCCATTAATTAACGTGATGTCTGCCATTTTATGACTTGGCCATGGAGAAAGGGGCCGGATGGATAATTTTCCACATGGACTCCATGTTGTACATTCTTTTGTACTGAACGTGAGGACCCACTTCAAAGCAAATTTGGCGTGACATCGAGAATTGGAGTGTGCGAAAGGTTTCAAACCCTCGAAAATAATATAAAATATTTCAGCACGCCGAGGATATCGGCTCTATTTCAATTTGTAATCTAATGAAAGATCAGAAACCAATACACGAAATAGTTTTAATATAATATTAAATTAAATTTATTGTAGCTTTAATAATATTTCATCGTAATAATGAGATATTTTGAAAAGCCTCAGTATTTTAAAAGTCGGTATATCGGTTATGTAGTATTAAATGTAATAAATTGCTGAATCATGTTTTCATAATTACATGCAAGGTCACTAAATCACTTTCCGCATTGCCCCGCGGGTCTAGAAAGGGGGTCGGGTGGTGACAATATTTTCCAGGGGTTGCCTGGAAACTCTTCCCATATTGCACATTGAACTCCACGGCTTGAAGACGGCGACACTTAAATTGCGAAAGTTTGGTCGTTAGCAGTCGCCTAGGCTCTGCGGCATTCGCGACGTCTGATCTACTTATTTGAAATGTCCTGGGCGCTGGCCATTCAAAAACAGGACCTAATGTGGAGTCTAATGGTATGGTTTACGTCACTGTTCATGCAAATGGACTATCATTAAAGAGAGTTCGCCTATTTGAACCGGCAATGCACTGAAAACAAAATTACAGTTCGCCACACTGGCTCCAGATATCAATCTCAATAAATTTCTTTTAAATGAATAGTTTTTTAATATACAGTATAATTACAAAAAAAGTTTTAATAAAATAACATTTATGATAAAATTACTCCAGTAAGCAAGGGCAAACATTCGGGCTCTGTTGTAAAATTAGCATTCATCACTGAGATAGCGGCCGGTCTAAATTATTAAATTTAATAATAATTCGCATTAGGTTATCCGGAAGTAGTAGTAAAAAATAATAATTTCTTATTACATCAAAATGCATATAAACATTTTTTTAATATAATTGAGAAAAATTTTATCTGTCGAAAGATTTTTTTTCAGCTATAAAATGCTGCATAAAGCTAAAAAAATAATAATCTGAAGGAGCCAAATATGACATATGTATGTGGGTGTAAAGAATGGTTTTCCAGCCAAGATCTTTTATTTTATGTTCAGTTATCTTCAATATGTGGAATGGGGCAGTGCTGTCAACTATTTACATAGAGTTTAAATGGGCGATGTTAGAAAATGAATGATGTCAGAATCATTTTGATCTAGAAAACCTCATTAAATTTATAATGTATTAATTAATAATTATGTAATCTTATTTATCCAAATGCTATAAACCCCGGTAAGCTTCTGGAAATTTCCTTGAATCCTGATTTTTCACAGTTTTTATACGTCAAATATACACTTTGAAAATCAAATGCATTCTTTTACAAATGAAATACACCCTCTTGAAAATCAAATACAACTTTTCACAAATCAAGTACAACTTTTTGCAAATCAAATTAAATATTTTTTAATATATATACTTTTTTTATCAGTTCCTTCAAAAATTTAAAAAAACGGGTTCCACTGTATTTATGTAGTACCCCAAATTTAAGTTTTTCCCCTAATTACGTGTTTTTAACAATATAGAAATTTAAAAAATCACTTTCTGGATATTCGGCACATGGTACCGGATAAAAAAATATTAAAGCTATTTTCCAAAAAATGCGAAATATGTATCTAAAAACTTCTGTTAGGTTGAAACAGATGAAACGGGCATTATATGAAAGTGAAAAATAAAATGCTCTATTATATAGATTATATAATTTATTTAGCATCGCTGGCTTTTTTCAACGATTTGGCAAATCATAAATACCTTTTTTGAAAAATTCGTCATTTTTTTAATTGAGAAACATTTCGAATTCTTTTACAATGTCATTTTGATTGCTATATTTTTTACTTCGAAAAAATAATTCGTAATTACGCAAAAGATAATGCATTTGATTTGTAAAAGGATGCGTTTGATTTGTATTTGACGTAAAAACACTGTATTAAAATAGTTTTAATTCAATTTTTAATGAATTTATGCTATTCGCTAAACTAGGAAATAATTTATTTATGACTCATAGTTTCGAATTTGGATCCTTGAGATGACTAGTAACATCAATCAAAAATTCCAAATCAAATAGACAGTTGTTATATAATAATAAAGTTTTCAGTAATCAGGTAGTTAATTTTCCTGCTCTAAAAAATAGCATCAGTTTCCAAAATTTTCTTAGAAACTTAGTCAGCTCACCTAAAGGACAAGATCACTATATTCCAAATCTAACTCACGCGATTTTCTGAATTCTCTTTCATTTAATGCTGTTGTTGTGTAAAGTTTTTCCACAAAGTGCATCTTTGTGAATAATGCAGTGATATTTCAGTATAAGACGATTTAAAAAAAAAATTAGGCATAATTATGGTGTCATTGACCTTACTAATCATTGACGGCGTTCCGTCAGTACACACACTGATGAGGTTTGCCAGTTAATGTCTTCTAGGACTAAAGTCTGGATAACTGTATTTTTTTTCAAGTGTTTTAATATTTTAGCCTTGCTCACTAAAAACATGTATCTTAATAATCTGAAAATGGGTATTCTAAATAATTTTCGACCGATCCATCACGGCCGCTCAAAACCAACCGTGTTGGCCGATGGGGTATATTTAGTATGAAATGAAGAATAATGAATTCTTCGTCAATATCTTGACATTTTTCTAAAAAATGGACTATTCTAAGAATAAAAATAGTAAAAAATCTAAATTATCGACCAAATTTTGATTTTTTTTACTAATTAATGTAATAAATAGACCCCTTCGGTACGACGTGTTAAAATGATAATGTATGTGTCCATATTAATCTTCTGGATCTACAGATTCTATAACTTGAGAAGGCGATGGTTCTCTTTGCAAATGAACCTTTTTTTGTTCTTTTATTAATTACTCTAAAAAAACCCCTTCGTGTCACATAGTAACTTAAGTTAAGCTGTGACTTACCAAGTCAATAAATCTTCTGTAATGTTCAAGCTCACGTCAACTTTCAATGTAATTAAAAATACTTTTAGTTCAATAATCCTATTTTAAAGCTTATATTGATATTGATGAATTTTCCGATTTTCTTTTTGAATTATTATAAACTTTATGATTGTTCAATCATCTTAAAACGATAAATTAATCATCTGTAATGGTATTGAAGTGTTTTTAAAAATAAAACTGTGTTAATTTATCAAGTGTGATTTAACAGAAATGTATTTTTTGTTCTACCACGTATTTTTTTTATTTAAAAAGATGCAAAAATAAAGGCGTTTCATTTGATAAAAATAAAATACAATCCGGATATGAAAGAAAAAAACAGTCATAAAATTTTTATTCACTCATCCATTTTACTCTCATAAACAACCCCCCTATACCCGAGGCGCCTCCTCATTGTGGGCTTCGGATAAATCCCATGGTCCTGTGCATTTCGAAAATAATTTTAATGAAAAGAATTAGAGCCATGAATGAAAAGACAACCTTTTGTAGAAAAGAATAATTGGTGTGTTGCCGAAGACAAGCACTCCTCCATTCTTTCAACGAAGGCGTTTGAATGTTTATTTTATTGCCTGTTCATATTTTTCAGAGAAATATTTTTGCACAATGTCGCCGTATCAAAAATTTTCAGCTGAATATTTAACGTATTTAGGCATTTCAAATGAAAATTTTAATGATTTTGCATAGATTATTTGATTCAGATGATATTAATTGTTTGCCACAATTACTCCAGGGTCGGATCGGGCATTAAATTTCAGGGCCGCTCGATTATTGGACGGCGGAAGTTTTCCAATGAATGTTGAACGATGTGCGCAAATTTGTATGGCGACAATAGAGATTCTGTGGAATTTCCGTTTATCCGAAATTAATCGATGTCATATTAGTCGACTTCCGGAAGGAATTTATTCACATGACTGGGGAATAACAGGATATCCGCACTGCGGAATATCTTCGGGGTGAAAAATGTATAAAAAAAATAATAATATTGTAACGTGAATGCGGATGTTCTCGGATAATGTACAGAGAATGACGAGATCATAAACAACATAGTGATGAATTCGCCATTCTTTATTAAAATTAAAGAACTAAATTAAATTATTGTGTAAGAGATGATTTAAAAAAAATAATAACAATATTAAGTGTACTCCAAATCTACAGTGAAAACAATTATGGTTATAAATGAGTTAAAAAATAATTATTTATAAGATAAAATATTTAAATCATACACATTCACTCTTAACATAATTTCTGAGACCATATTTTAAAGGAAATTAGGTCTTAAAATATGGTATTAAAGTAAATAGTTCTATTTAATTGTATGCAAATAACTAGTTGAATTCCATTGCATTAATACAAAATAATAAAAGTTCGTATACCAAATGAAAAATAATATACATTGGCTTGGTAAGAACTTAAATTAAAACAACCAATGCTTCCCGAATAAGTTTGCTTACATAAGATCTTGAAACTGATGAATAACAACTGTTTTCAAATTATTCTTTTGTATAAAGGATGCTTTATCTCTACTCTCTTTTCAGTTTTAGCCTAGCCAGTGTACAGTAGATGGCCCTTATACTTTTTTGTAAATATTGGACGATAATAATACATATGATTTTTTAGAGTTAAAACTGCGATGGAGTTTTACTCCGATGGTATTAATACATAAAATTGGAGAAAGTTATAAGATTCAATGAAGATTATATAATGGATTAAATCTAAAATATGATTTTATTTCATATAAAAAATCGTTTTTAGAAATATTATTACAATATAATGAAACTCGTTTTAACGTTTTAGAAAGTACCGTAGAATTAGGTGGAGTGAGTTTACCTCTTATTCCCCATATAATTTTTCGTCGGATAAATTTTATGCTTATTTTATATTCCTCAGTGTTCAATCAACGAATAATATATTTTTTCTTTCCTTAGCCTTTCCTTTTTTTCTTTCTTCCATCAAAGCATCTAAGCCTAAAAGTGGTTTTATGTTATATTCATATCAAACATTTTAAATCCTCGCACATTCAATTAAATATGTTCATATATCAATTTGAATTTAATAATTTAAACATAAGTTTAATTTATATGAAAAGAGTATAGCACAATATTTTAACCACTGGATCACTGAAAACTTTCACGAAGAACTTTAATATATTTGTTGCACTAAGAATTTCGCCATTTTTTCAGATAGTCTCTATCTTGACGCAGTGGAAGAAACTTCTTTGTGATTTTTTTAGTGGAACTGTTTGTTGCTTTTATTTTTCTTAGATACAAACTTTTTTACTATTAATGATGAAATGTCTACGCCCTAAATCGACGACGAAAAATGTATGCCGTTTGTTTTTTCGACGAAGGATTATATGTAATTAATGCTATAAAAACCATTAACAAAATTTATGGCGAATTTC
This sequence comes from Philopotamus ludificatus, assembly GCA_022495035.1. Taxonomy (NCBI): domain Eukaryota; kingdom Metazoa; phylum Arthropoda; class Insecta; order Trichoptera; family Philopotamidae; genus Philopotamus; species Philopotamus ludificatus. The sequence continues at coordinate 5,357 of JAGXCT010031958.1, read as the reverse complement.
TAAATGTCATCAGATGTCAGTTCTGATCACGATAGATCAACGAAATCTGAAGAACTCTTCTAGAAGTGGACGACGACCAAATTTGATTCAGATAAATTTAAATCTTTTGTTAAATCCGACCTTATTTTAACCATCGATGAATTAAGCCAAAATCTTTCTTGTATATATGCAGTTTTTTTTAAATCTGATCGGAAAAGTGAATAGTATGGGTAATTTTATCCTTAGCTGACAAAGAAGCGCAGTTCTTTATTATCACGACAACGAATCCGCCCTTTCTGTCATAACTGAGAGAAGTTGATGGTGTATGATGATGTTGGTCGAGACAAATAATGGGTTTTAAATAAAATAAACACTCATTTCAATCCAGAAACCAGGATTAATCTTACATTATTTTTGTGCATTAAGTAGACTATTCGACGAATCATTCACTTTTAACTATTGCAACTAAGGGAATCAACGTCTGAAGTCTATTGTTTATATAATTGATGAGACTCGAGCTGATGTTGAAATGAAAACATCCGAATATTGTCAACAGAAATGGAGTAATACCGAAACAGGACAATTTCACGCCCTCATACAGCAAAAATGACCCGCGAAAAATCCTGAATCCCGAAAAATCATATTTTTAGATCTAAGCAGTCCTTGTTTAGGAATAACGATCATCTTAAATTATATTATACTTTCAAGTTTTACTATTTACAAAATAGATGTGGAAGAGATGGTAAAAAATGTTCAACTGTTTGCTCTTCTCTGAAATGACGGATATTCAGAATTTACTCCATGGTATTATTTTCTCACACGTAGTCCTTTTGTTCTTAAGGCATTTGCCAACTAATACGGTTTTTCAGATGTTAATTTATAATGAGAAGAGAATGCGAAAAGTAGGAATATATATTAGGTAAAACGGAAAGAAATGACATATTTTTTTACTGCTACAAAAATAATATTTCAGAAAAAACCACATAATATTACTCTGTTATATAATTTATCTCTTTGTCTATGATTTTTCTACAAAACATAGGCAACTTTTTATTTCCATTTTCGTAAAACTCTGGCGGTTTACTGTTAAAATTATGAATCCAGGTGATTTTTCATCTGTTCAACATTTGCAATTTTTTTTATCACAAAGTGAATGTTTCATTAATTTAAATAAATGATAGCCAGAAGATCAGGTGAATACGGTAGATGTGGCAGAAGTTCCAAATCTATTTCTCTGTTTTTTTCCTGGGTGATTTTTGCTGCATGAGGTCTTGCATTATCATGCTGTAAAATTCTCCTGTTGTTGTTAACAGAACAGATCGTTTTTTCAGTAACTCCACTTTTAATCTTTCTAAGTGGGCACAGTATAACTCAGCCGTAACTGTCTGACCAGTTTTTAATAATTAATAATAAATTATACCCGAAATATCCCACCAAACACATGACAAAACTTTTTTAAATGATAATGTTGAAAAGCCCAGAGTTGTAGGCACAATTTTACTGTTTTGAGAATAGCAAATTTATTTATTTCTTCCAGGCATTACTATAAGGACCCATTTCTTATCAGTAATGAATTCTTCTGAGAGAATGGATATATTTCGTGTCTGGACAATAAAGATCCACACAGATTGTTACGCGTTATCCCGGAGCCGTTAAGGGAGAGATCATGGAACTTTTAGGGTGCTTGCCCCTATTTTTCCTCAACCTTTTTAAATGATCTTGCACAGTTGTTATTGGACACCCAAAGTATTGTGACAATTCCTTTACTGTTTTACGCGGATCAGCTTTCACCAATGAATTTAGGGCGTCATTGTCGATTTTGAGGGGTCTTCCTGTTTTTGGTTTATCCTTTAACTCCCTATCACCACTTTTGAACTTTTTAAAACATCTAAAGCCCTTTCGCAGTTTCAAAAGTCTCCATAAATATCGCAGATGGTCTGTGTAGCTTTTTTCGGCTTTAATCCCTTATCAAATAAAGACAGCATGAAATCCCGCAAATGTATATCTTCAATTTCAGGCTTCTGCATTTTTCTACTACGGCAAAGAATATAAAAAAAGAGTAAAAACAGAGCTTTAAAATGATACCACATACAATGTGTTAACTCAACGGCAACCGGTGACAAACTGGTTTTAAAGTGACGTACCAGAAAAAATGTCATTTCTTTCCGTTTTACCTAATACTTGGAAAAAACAAAACTAATACTGATAAATTAATAAAGCATTTTTTTGTTAAACCTTGTATGTATGTAGAACTCAGACATATGAAGTCATCTTTAATGCATTTTAAATTAAATAACGGCAGCGGCCTGGCCACCGTATCAGCTGCGAAACTGCCTACTGGCTGAAAAAAACATGAATTTATTTAGGCAAACCTTAATTATTTCCACAATACGTGCGTAGCTGAGTCTGTTTAACAGATTGCCGAGGATTTCGGACCTCGGCAACGGCTTAATTATTATTATCAAGCCTGGCTGAGGGTCCTCCATTTCCTGCCGCGAAATGGTTTAAATTAATAAGGGGGCCCGGAGCGCCTCCTCGGACCCCGCAGAGGTCCCAGCTATTTTCTAATCTTTGCATGCCTCCGTAAGAATAACCATTCACGGACCCCCGCCAAGTCTTATCTGGGTCGGAAAGCTCGCACTCATTATCGGGTCGGCCGAGCTTTCGCCTCTTCGGTTAAACGCGGTCATAATTTCGGATTATGGGAGGATCCCGGGCTTCCGCTGAAATATCTTTATTGCCGGCGAGGCCTTATACAGGCCCGGGGACTCACCTGGATTCAGTGCTCCCGCGAGATGCACTAATAGTTCGTGTTAACATTAAAGCGGCGCTCGCATCTGAGACTGGAGAAGGAGAGAGGGTTCCAAAACCATTTTGTAAAGTTAGCCACCTAGATTAAATTAAATTGAATACGGGGTTAGGAGAAGAAATCGTTTTGTTTAAGTATTTTGTGCTCTTGACCCGAGATTCTTCTAAATAATTGAATTTGTGAGTAGATATGTTCGTATGTGTATGGTTAAAGTATACTCCATCATCATTTTAATAAAAATCTAATCTAATCAGGTAGTAGCTGGATCTTTCATTTATCATGAGAGGAATTTGTTTAGGTACTAATCATTTATAAATTATACTTTAAGAATAATGTATAAAATATTAAATAATTTGTGATACAAATATTGATTATAGGAATGATTTACAATAATAATATTATGATATTTTTTATCTTTCGATTAATAGTCCATGCACCAGCCCAGTTTGAAAGTCTGTTTCACGAATATTCCAGCAAACTGTAAGATCTCCAGCAGATTCAACTGCATTGTCTGCCATTTTTGCCATCGGATAGAGACCGTGACAGCAAAACCATACCTTTATTAAATACATCTGCAACGTGACATCATAATGAGTAACTTTTCAAAACCGCATATAGTAATATCAAATGACAGATTTATATATAAAAATTTTATATCGTACCTTATCTTGTTTAATATCAACTGCATGGTCCAGAAACACACTATGTCTTTTGTTGTAAGAGACGTTACCCTCTCTATAACACTCGTCTAACTTTGTGTAATTGAAACGATTTACCTGCTCGATTGATAATTTGACTTTCTCTTTATAAAACATCTTCGCACTTATTGTATCATCCTTCATTTGTGTCGGTAACTGAAAAAACACTACTATTACCAATTATGATAGACAGTTAAATGTTCAATATAAGTGTGTGTTAAATATCATAAGATGTTACTCTGATACATTATTGTATTTATTTATTATCTATTGTTTTGCAAAAGCACTCAGTAATTAATTTAATGCAATATCGACTCTGTTCGACAAGCAATTGAACATGATAAATCCATAAAGGAAGTAAAGGAGAAGCTATGGCAAACTGCCATTGGCTGTAGGGTTCCCAAGGAACCAGCCAAAGAAACAGCTAGGCAAGGAGATGTAGTTTAGCAGGATATTGAAAAGTTTCTTCTTTAAAAACTAAAAGAGACACATTCCCACAATCACCTACGCTACCGAATCCACGAGACGTTACCGAATCACTTTTCCAACACGTAACGTCAAAGGACGTCTGTTTACACTAACCGAATATGTCCATGTAGAACGGAAGCTATGATATTTGGGAGATTGGTAGTATTGGAGGTATCCTTTGAGGTCCACCCTATAGTCAACTAGTGTATATCGACCACAACTAGAAAATTGTACCTGTAAATATGTAACCAACCCCTAGAAATGCAAGGATTCAGTGTGTCGGGTTGATTCTCGTCCAACACGGCCTTCAAATATGCAAAAAGTCACGAATGCAAGGCGATTAGAAATTAAGTCCGAGTGTCTAATGGAATCAGGGGTGGACCTGTCCTCACTAGGCATCTCCAGTCTTCACAGCACGTCCTCGGAAGATTATTTAACGTAACAACAGTGATTACAACTAGCTAGCTGTGTAAGCTTCGCATTGATGGCACCATGTCTTGTGATGAACTGGGACACGTAGTGGTATGGATGAAACTAGTTCTTCTCTATACATCTGAAGACCGAGGGGAAGAAACTAAAGCCAACTCTTCCGGTGGAAGTAGTCTTCCATCTTCGCTGCCATTCCGATAGCAATGCGTGCATGACTTGTTTCCGTAAGGTACTTCGGTCAAAATCACAGTCTTCACCAAGGGAAGAGATGGCAGACGAGCCTATACGGGCTCCTCTGGGTCGCAATACAAGCCAGATTACTGCTCTGACCTGTATTTCCAAATCTAACTGGAGGACCCCAGGTGGAACTTGCAGAACGGTAAGCTCGGGTAACCATTATACGCGCGAGTCTCTGTCGAAAAAGAAGGCATCGTTGGATTACAATAGGTAAACCGGAAAGAAACGTCATTTTTTCTGGTGCGTTAATTTCAAAAACAAGTTTGTCACCGGTTGCCGTTGAGCTAGCACGTCGTATTTGGTATCATTTTAAAGCTCTATTTTTACTCTTGCCATTTTTATATATTTTTTATTTTTTTGCCGCAGTAGAAAAATGGTTTATAAAGTTAAAAAGTGGTGATAGGGAATTAAAGGACAAGCCAATAACAGGAAGACCCCTCAAAATCGACGATGACGCCCTAAATTCATTGGTGGAAGTTAATCCGCGTAAAACAGTGAAGGAATTGTCACATGACTTTGGCTGTCCAATAACAACTTTTCAAAATCATTTCAAAAGGTTGTACCAGTCACAATCTGTTCATCTTTATTGCCCAAACAGGAAACAGATCCATTTCTCAAAAGAATTATTACTGGGGATGAGAAATGGGTTCTTTACAGTAACACCTGAAGAAAATAACAATGGTTATCTCCAAAACAGGTACCTGTGCCTACTCCTTGGCCAACATTATCATTGAAAA
>JAGXCT010031956.1:0-11039 GCA_022495035.1 Philopotamus ludificatus | reverse complement strand
TTAGTTGGTCCGTTATATGAAATTATAAAATCTCATACAAAAGATCAACGAAATGTCGATATTTGACTTCAAATAAATCCACATATTCGGCCAAGTGGTTAAGTAGTATTATATTATGTATCCAACACATTGCAATATGTACATATTGATTTATGTGCGATTGATTGATTTTTTGCGCGTAGAATGCACATTTAAAGGTGTAATGAAAATATTTAGAGGCAGGGCATCAAAAAGTTCGCCACTGCTTCCCACCAAAGGTTTGGATGAGTTCATATGCCAACCACTTTTCTTTTTGTCTTCTATTTATCGAAATCTTCTGTAAGAATTTTTTTTATCCACCAAAAACACATAAACACGTAAAGGTTTGGTATAACGTATAAAATAAAAGAAGGATAAATTTGCTTCCTATTCTTAGTTTTCAGTATTTTCTTCTTGTCATTCTTATCGTCAGGTCTTGATTTACTTTATGACTGCGTTAACGGACATATGACTAAGCGGTTTGCTCCTCTCAACAGTCATAGTTTCCTTCTACAGTCTCACCTCATCGGGTCATTGCAACGCCAATTCTAACTCATTCTGCACCGGTGCTGAAGGAGGTTCATGTCTTGGAGAGGCATATTCACCAACTCAATGTGAATTTCTTAAGTTTATTGTTCCCGACACTAATTTTCATTTATGTCTTCTTGTATTGAATCCGATGTTACCGCTAAATAAACCGTTTCCTCTTTATTTTATGGTCAATTCCTTTATCGCGAACTTGTTGAGTTTTCTATATGATATTTATTTTTTTATTTATATTTTCAGAAATGGGCGAACCAATGAAAGCAAAGATTTCATATGAACTGTCTCTGAAATTATCGCCGTACGATCAGTTGACTGAACAGAAAATCAGGGAAGAAATAAAAAAATTAGAAAGCGATATGAAGAATAAAGAAGACGGACAAGGTCCGAGTACATCATCATCTGGTTAGATAATTTGTGATGCTATTCGAAATTACTATCTTTTGTCATGTCTTATATTATATAGCATCATATGCAATATGTGATGATTATATAATATAATATCCATTTTTATATTATGAATCCATATTTTATATTAAAATATTATTCATAGAATGTTTTTAATACAAAGTATGCATTTGGCTGGTTTTTTTTTATACTCTTGCAGTGTTTTCTTATACTTTTTGTAAATACTGGGAATTTTTTTACAATTTAATCAACCGTTTACACTTGTAATAGTAATATCTGGTCATAGATAAATAATAATGAAAATTCCTATTAATTACAAAGCTGTTATTATTCATATGGCAATGTAATGTATGCAATTTTTAAAAATACAATATGAAGCGAGTTAATCTTTAGATATTTTTAACAGATATTTCTCAGGATTTGAGTAAGTAAAAATTTTTTCACAAAAAAAAAATGAAAACCTTAAATAAGGATGAAAAAATAATAATTTTCAATACGTGCGATATTCTATGTGTTTAATGGCTTTTTGTGAAGTTGAAATTAAGGCTGTTTAAATATTTTGAATTTTTTTAACATAAATATCTTTCAGTAAAGTCCAATATAAAATAATTTTATCAATTTCTCGCAGTACATCGCAGATGTATTTTAGTGCCAAATGCATATAATCAACGTCAAAACTTATTTATTTATTTTTTATTATTTTAGAAAATGTCGCTTCTACCTCTAAAGGTCCTCAAAAATATGAAGAAATACAGAGCTGTTTAGAAATTGATCAGAAAAGTGGAATGGTATAGTTTCTATTATAAATAAATGTTTGTTTTATAAACATACGTATTTAAAAAGTAAATTATTTTCATCAGGGTCGTTATGCCGTTGCCAAAAAGGATATTTCCATCGGTCAAATACTTATCGCAGAAGAGCCATATGTCGCATGCTTGAAATATTCTTCGTTCGGTACTCATTGCCATCATTGCTTCGAAAGGTAAATATACAAATACATTGGATTATCTTCGTAATTCGCCCCCGTTAACCTGAAAATATTTATTCGCAGATTACAAGCTTCGTACGCATGCCCTAATTGTGCCAATTTAGCATTTTGCTCACCAAAATGTCGTGATGCCGCACTCGAGACTTATCACAAATATGAATGCAGATTCATGGACTTATTCATGGGTAATTTATTTTTTATTATCGATCAAATATAATTATATTATTATTTTTTTATTCATTAAATTCTTTATCAAGGCTCTGGAATGTCTGTCCTCTGCTACATGGCTTTGCGAATGGTGACGCAACAGGGCTTAGATAAATCTTTGCATATTTACAAGCGTTATTTTCTACAACAAAACAAGCAATGCTACGATAATGAGTACGACAGAATGAACGTGAAAGACAAAGAAATGCTAATATACAATCTCTGCACTCATACTAATCTAAGAACGACCAACGATTACATCCATCGTACTCTCATGGCATTCTTCTTATTCAGATGCTTACAAAAATCGGGATTCTTCTCAGAAGATACGTCTATTTACGATCTATCGACAACATGCAACAATCGTACGTCTTCGATTGCTATCAATTATCTCAAAATTAATTAATTGAAATCATTTATTTTTTCGATAGTATCCAGCGAGGAGGTCGGCGTCATCGTATTACTATTGCATCATATACAGATTTTACAATTCAATGCTCATGAAATAGAAGAGGTTCAACAGTCGGATTTGCAAAAGGTGAAAACATTCAAGCCGCGTTCGATAGCCGTCGGTCTTTACCCGACTGTCGCATTGTTTAATCACAGTTGTTATCAAGGAGTTGGAAGGTTCGACATTGACCAATATCATAATTAAATCGTTTAATGAGTTGTAGTAATGTAATATATTTGCTTACAGATATTTTGTGGGGAAAAAAATTGTGATGAGAACATTGAAGCCGTTGACAAAGGGCGAAATGATCCCCGAAAATTACGGACCCTCGTTTGCCAAAAGGACAAAATACGCCAGACAACGCACTTTACGCAGCAGATATTGGTTCCATTGTGAGTGCAAAGCTTGCGTCGAAATTTGGCCAAACATGGAACAAGTTACACCTAACAAAGCTCCCGCATTAAGGTAATAAAACATATCATAAATATTCAGAATCATATTTTTTTTATTTGTCATATGAGTACAGAATAGTATAATATATAAGTCATGACTTGTACTTAACAACAATCTATTTTGATTGTGTAGTTAAATGCGACCTTAGCTTAAGAGCCTAGCTACCTTAAGGCAAAACGATGCAAGGCATCAGAGCCATCAGCATTTAGATCTGGGCGATCATTATTTTTTTTAAATGAAATAATATATGATATAAAATATTTGTAACGTCGGAATGAGCTAATAAAAAGGAAGAAAGGCATTTGAAATTAATTATGCTTACAAAACATCGCAAAGTATACATATTGCACGAGCCACAGCCCGCCATTGATTTTATCGAGCTGCCGTCAAAATCGACTTTGCTATTGGTTTTAGTCAAGAATATAAGTTTACGGATAACTAATAAAATATTCGGTCATAGCATAGATAATAGATCGGTCAAAACATCAAAACTTTCTATATAAGCGGCTTTTTCCTTCTAGATGAGATTGCCAGCTTTAAGGTAAAAAAATTTCTTGCTATATGGATTGTTTTTGACTTGAAACTCATCTCAGTTTGAGACTGGGTGACGCTCTAGCATGTTTTTGTTTGTTTAACATAGCATTCGAAAGGGGAATAAGAGACTATGGCGTGGAAACATCAGGCACCATTCCTAATAAATCAGTATCCGTACAGCTTCTTACCTATGCAGATGACAAAAAAATTGTGGCTAGATCTCGGGCGGCTCTCAGTATGTATGCCAGCATGAGAGCGACAATCGGCATGGGACTGAGGATCTGATTCCCTGAGAGTCAAAGAGTATAGCTTCGAATCCTTCCAAGAATTCACAAATCTCGGTTCACTTATTACAAAAAATAGTGAAACCAATTTGGAAGTAGAACCAGTTTGGAAGAAGAACGATGCTGGCAAAGCGGTGCTACTTTGGACTTCAACATCATCTATGGTCACGATATCACCTATGGTCAAGGGGAATGGCTTATCTGAAGCAACGAGGAGCTGTATCAACTATACAAGGATATACCCGTCATAGCTGTCTCTTCGGAGTAGCCTGACTCCGTTTGGCCAGTCATGTGTCTAGGATGCGGACCAGTCAGCCACTGAAAAGGCTTATCCTTAACAACCTTCTCCGGAGGAAAGAAAGACCAGGGTTGAGGTGGTTGGACTGTGTACAGCGGGCTGCATCATTGAAACTTACTGGAAGATGAAGCGACTTGGTGGCAGACCGGATAAAACGGAAAAGGGTGTTAGATGAGGCTAGGGCTCTACAATAGGGCTGTTGAGCTGTTGAGTTGATCTGAAAAAGCAAATTAATATTATTACAAAAGAAATCCTATCGGCCAAAGTTTTTATTTGTTTTTAAATTATTTATTACGGTTTTTAATTTTCTGCTGGCAAAATTTTTTTAGATGCGCTACTTATTTAAGTTCTAATATAATGTCAACTATAATTTGCAGATGCCCAAAACCGAGTTGCAAAGGAAAAATAAATATAGATAAGCCGAAAGACAAGTTGAAATGTCCGTCCTGCGAACACGTTATCAGCCCGATTTCGTAGGATGTATGGTGCAACGCATAAACGTCGAATGTATTCAAAAATACGAGGTAAGTCCTACGTCAAACATCTCTCTAAATTCCCAATATACTATTAATGATATATGTATCGTTAAATTTCAGGAAGGTGAAAAGCTTATGCGTAGTCAGAAAATCGAACAGGCCATCCAAGTGCTCATCAATGGTCTGAAGACGTTCAACGAGATAGCGCATCCACCCCACGACAAGACGCAAATAGCCGAACAAAATCTGAAAAACTGTTTCAACGTGTCACAATTCGTCTAAGGCGTACACATCATTTAATATCCATTACTCATTTATCCAAATATAACATATGACTTATACATAATTGATGTTTAATAACAAATTAATTAATCTGAATGTAATAATATGGTTTGAACGAAAGCTCCATTGAATATTTTTGTTGATTCAAATATTTCTTTGTGCAGATTGTAATAGTGGTGGATCTTTTCATTTTTAATTCAATACATAGCTTCCGTGTACTATGATTTATCTTAGAGACGTACTCGCGCGTAATATCCATACTATAATTGATTGTTTCTCCATATGTCGAATATAATTACATAATTAATTTTAAATCATACATAATTTAAATCTTATTTCACATTTAGTATTATTAAAGTGTACCAAATACCTAATCGATGTTTAGTACCAATACTGATTAATCGTTAATCTGGATGTTGTAAAACGATATATTCAATTGATATTGTATCAAGCTCTAAACGGGTTTACATAACCAAAGTTTTATTTCGTAAGGATTAATTCTAGTTGATCCGTCATTTAATAAGCGATAATCGCATACATTATTGATGTTTAAAGGAATATATATTAATCCTTTGTATTTAATAATGGAACCCACTCGTTCGACATTATCCGTTTCGGTTTCTGTCATTTTTTAAAGATTAATTCTTAATAATTAAGCTGTTTGTATACACGTCTGTTATTACGGGCGTCGTTTTTATTATGACTTTTTTTCAGTTTTATAAACGTTGTTTTTATGTATGAAAAATATTTTTAAGGTGTTGAGAGAGATGTTGAAACGAAAGCTCCAAGTGTTGTCGACAATTTTTTTTTATAATTAATTTCTTTAATTTATATTTATTAATTTATAACTATAGACTCGGATCTTCCGTGCATAAGAATATGAACTCTTGATATAAATTAGAGTTTAATGAAATAAAATATTGTGTGATAAAATTTGGAATCTCCGTTTAACGATTTGCTTACACTTCTACAGCATCCCAATCACCTTGACATTTATTTTGTATTTCAAAGGAACTGTATCATTATGAATGAATTTATATAATAAAGTAATTTAATTATATTCGTGCATTATTATTTATTTCCGTCAATTGTAATAATACACTTGATTCTTGCAACTCGCTAGTCAATGAAGCGACTCTAATCGATTTGCAACATCTTGTTCTCATCGGTCAAAATTCTCAGTTGATTTTCAGTATGAAATTAACTCTGAAGTGTCACCGGCGTATTAACAAACTTTGATGGAAGGTTTTTGATTATAAACAGGTTCGGTTTTTTTTAAGCCGGACTTTTTTTTAAATATTATTATTATATTACGTTTGATGATATACGCAAATACACAATTTGTGTATAGGAACGTGGGTCGCAAGAATGGCCTTTTGAATATCTATTACAATAGCATAACTTTAAGGACAGCTGGAGACATCTATTCGTCATTAGATTTAGCTAACGGATTCAGAATAATTATTTAATTCAATAAAATACGGTTGCGTGTCTTCATCAGCGATATACATACATTTCGTAACAGTTAAAATCGTAGTTTTCAATGCATTGTAAAATACCTGGTTTTTGGTGGTTTTTCTTCAGACAAAAAAAGGACTTCAGAGCCTCAAATCATTTGTAAGTTCGTTCTATTGCTGGTAATAGTGATAACCATCTCGTTTTTGTATGTAAGAGTAATTTTTTATACTCTATATTTACAAAATCACAGAAATCTATTAGTCTTTCAGGTCTGAGCGTGTATATTGAAAAATAACAATTCAATGTCACATGATAGTTGGTCAGCTGCCGTTTTTTAGCGTATTATGTAAAATATGAGCAGGGCATCCAATTCCTTCAATGTTGGCTCCAACTTCTGTTTTCAATTAACAGTACACATTATTATCTCTTCTTCTCTCTCGCCCGCCAAAATTAACATTAGCATTGTCGCCCCCAAATCCAATGCATTTTTTTAAATATATTTTCAAGTCATTTAACGTTTGTATACAAAAATTGACCACCATATCTGAAGATTCCCCTCCTAAATTCCCCAATTTTTCAGCAATTTTACATTTATTCCTATTTTAGAAAAATGTTCGATTATAAGTGGAAATATTTTTTGATCGTTGTGATTACTAGAATCGGTACTGATACTATAAAATGAGCAACATTTGAAGTACATCAAGAAGGAGGTACACTGAATGGGGCGCAAGAACTTGATCATTAACGAAGAATATTGGGTGGTAATTTTAGAATAGTTAAACACCTTTGGAATTAACTTGTTAAGGCAGTCTGTAGAAGCAAAAGATTGATGTTTTTAATAACATGATAGGTGAAACATAATTCCGTTGCGATTCCCCTTTCTTCTTCGGGGCTATTTTGTTTTACAATATATTCTGTCACAGTTTTAGAAGTGCTCGATGATGCTAACTTGGAAGTATGTTTTAATTTTTTAATGTGATCCTTTACATCGGCAATTCCTCCGTGACTAATACATAAATACGTATTACACTGTATGCAAAAGGCTTCGTAATCAGTTCTGCCTTTCTTAATGAACGGATACGTCGCCATGACAAGTACGTGGAGACTAAGGGCCGGGAGCAGAATCCTGCCAGAGGATAAGGCACCCCGCACAGTTTCACATTTTCACGCAATGTACGCGCCAAAGCCAATACCCTCTGTTTTGTATATAGGTTACAATTTTGTATAGTGTTTCGATTTTAATTGGTCTATTTTTAAACATCCATCATTAATACATCTTTATAGTAACATAATTTGTACAAATGTCTAGGATCGCGTTTATTGTTCAAGATTAGTGAAATAAATATTGTTCATTTGACAGTTGGGCAAAATGTTGCCAGTGTTAAAATGTTATTGAATAATGATTATTAGCACATTGGATTATTTATATATTAATATTTCGATAATAATATACATTTAATCGTTTCGTAAAGATACTCTATTAAGATTTATTTATATTAATATTGGTCAGAGAAAAGTAACCATTATGGGACGTATTAATAGATGTAAAACACATATGGTGTGTATTTTTTATTTTTTATCATTTTGATAAAATAAATTTATCAGAAAAAAATGTCGGGCGTATTTAGATTATCATAAATAGACGTATTTTTATATTTGTTACAAGATGTGATAAGAATAAACTTTGGAGCAAAGTATCCTCTTTGTGGAATATTAATGGTATGCGGAGGTTGGCAGCAGTGTCATACCAACTGCGACGCAAGTATGAATTTGAAACGTTAGAGTGAGTCTTCTAGTGTCTGCACTGTCTTTTCTAATTTGCTCTCATCTGGGTTAGTGTTTTTCCTATTTACTTTCGCACAATAGGCGTAAACCTTTTAATAACTCCTAGATTTTCTCTATTTGCAGATAGATCAAGAAAAAAAATCGAAGACAGTCTGAAAACTAGCCTCGTTTCCGAAAACATCATGGACCATTCTAAAAACGTTTATAAACCGACACCCGTTACTATTCAGGTGGATTCAGAAATAGAACAATCGAGTCCACTCGGCGCGTCCAATCTATCCATACACGACAAAATTATTCCGATGAACTGGGATGGTTTGTGCTGTAGAAAAAATTTAGACGAGCTGAAAAGGTTTGATGAGAATGTTAAAACTCTTATAGCCAGGGATCATGGAACGGTACCGACGACTGCAGAGTATAACGAAACTTCTAAAACATCGATTCCAACGAAAATAGTTGCAGAAATACCGTTATTGGGACCTCGGAGGGAGGTTTCTAAATTGGATTACGGCAAAAGAGCTATATACGATCCAGATAGGGATCCTGAAGAGGCGGGACCGAGCGGTTTTAAACCGAAAAAGCAGAATTTGTCCGGATATGAATTCCCGGCTTCGAGCCCCGAAACGTTGCCAGAATATTTCGAGTAAGTATTAAAAAAATAACCTCATTTTTTAAGGTACCGTAAAAATACGTTCATTAAGCTCTTTAAATAAAGTTCTTTCGATGCCTTCAATGCTCGTAAAATAGCTTTTAAGGTCCACATTATATTTTAAAGCATCTTTTGTTGGAATTGAATGGATCAAATTTGCCTCTACTTTATCATAAAGTTCTCCATGAGAAAATTCGAACAGTCGATTCCCATCCAATATTGTTACATTAATGTGAAGATCCACATAATTTTGCAAGTCTTCGTCAATAATTAGTTCCCGGACATCAATGGCATTGTGCTCCGTAACATCTTCCTGTTCCTTGTCGATTCAAACTCTCCGAAAACAATTTTTGATCGTTTATAAAAATATTTCAATTTCACGTCATGTCTTTTTTTATAAACTTCAATATCTGTACCAAGTTTTTGCGCTGATAATAATTAAAAGCACGGATTATTCCCAGCTCCACCAGTACAGTTTGGAGCAAAAAGAACTAATTTTATATTCTCTTGTAATTCAAATTCAATAAAAATTTAAATTGTGCAAAATAAGAACTGAAAAATGTGAATTCTGGCCACGTAAAAACGGTGGTCTACTCTATGTATCTTTATCGTCAATTGATTTAATATGATGATTATTTTCAGGAAACCCTGGTATGAAAAAGGTTTATTTGAGAAAATTCAGTATGCTAACTGTAACGAGACTGCGCCGAGGATTGCAGAGTATAACGAAACTTCTAAAACAACGGTTCCAACGAAAAGTGTTGCAGAAATACCTTTAATGGGACCTCGGAGGAAGGTTTCTAAATTGGATTACGGCAAAAGAGCTATATACGATCCAGATAAGGATCCTGAAGAGGCGGGACCAAGCGATTTTAACCCGAAGAAGCAGCATTTGTTTGGATATGACTCCCCGCCTTGTAACGAAACCTTGCCAGAATATTTGGAGTAAGTATTAAAAAAATAACCTCATTTTTTAAGGTACCGTCAAAATACGTTCATTAAGCTCTTTAAATAAAGTTCTTTCGATGCCTTCAATGCTCGTAAAATAGCTTTTAGGTCCACATTATATCTTAAAGCATCTTTTGCTGGAATTGAATGGATCAAATTTACCTCTACTCTATCCTAAAGTTCTCCATCAGAAAATTCGAACAGTCGATTCCCATCCAATATCGTTACATTAATGTGAAGATCCGCATAATTTTGCGGGTCTTCGTCAATAATTAGTTCACATCATGCCTTTTTTTACAAACTTCAATATCTGTACCAAGTTTTTGCGCTAATAATAATTAAAAGCACGGATTATTCCCAGTTCCACTAGTACAGTTTGGAGCAAAAAGAGCTAACTTTATATTCTATTGTAATTCAAATTCAATAAAAACTTAAATTTGCTAGGTCACGTTGACATTATCAAGGATCCTGATACTGGCAAAATATTTCATATTATAAACAAAGCTGATTCGTACGTATACATCATATTCATTTGTTGACGTTGATTCATCATATCATTTTTTTTAACGCTGTGAAGCGATTAAATATCATTATTGTTATTATTATTATATAAACTATTAATCCGCTTTCCCTCATTTCTGAGGATCGTGACAATGTTCGCGATTCTCCTTATGGAGGACCATGGACATGGTTTTCATGGGAATATATATTGCAGTGGTTTCCCGTTGCCTTCTGCACTGCGGTCATTTGTTATACTGAGGAGTACTACTGCCCTCTTTCCAGCTGGTATTTTTGATAATTCATTTTTTGTAAAATGGAGATTGTCAGCCTCCAACCCACTCCTCTGTTAACCAGCGTCACTCTGAATTCTTCGGAATGGTCAACTTGACAATTATTGCGAATCTACGAACGTGTTCTGTTCGCTTTTACAAGCGTTACGATATTTTTTTATTATAAAATACTGTATATTAATCGATTATATTATGATTTTAGATTTCGAGGAGAATTGCTTCGTCGAGAATAAAAAGAAGCCTAACACTAGCGAAATATTGCATATTAAAATGAGCCCATAAAATGGACGCTGAAGTCTTAGCAGTTACAGAATTTGTCTGGTTCACATTTTTGTTTTTTATTTCTTATTTTTTTGTTTGCGTTTTTCTCCCAAAAGCTGTCAACCTCTTGAACGCCGGTAAACTCACTAATCACAATGCGTATAAGCACTATAATGAATGTGACGGCAAAAAACCAAATTTAATT
>JAGXCT010031955.1:0-12728 GCA_022495035.1 Philopotamus ludificatus | reverse complement strand
CATAAGATCCTTTTATAACGACAATGAAAGCATTCACCGAAATTAAGGTTTTAAATTAGTTTCTGAATAATTAACAACTTTTTTTATATATTATGAAATATTTTGTTTTTAATATGTCTGTAATTTATAAATGCATTTTTTTTAATTGACACACAAATATGGTAATTTAAAATATATACAGTGGAACCCCCAATTACACTATTACGCGCTAGTTTGAAATATTCGCCGAAATATTTTTTTTAATTTTACTATTTTATATAAAAGTATATATTTAGTCATATATTTGTTATTTTAATTTTATAATTCTAGATCACATTAAGAAATGATATATAGATTTGTTATAGGAGAATTCATGATTTTGACCTCTGTGCGGGGATGCGAATTATTTTTAAGCCGTGAAAAATAACGACGTTCGATTGATTAAAAAGTGATAATTATTGTCCGTTTAAAAGAGAATCACCCGTATTCGATAATAATTGAAAAATAACTGTTTTATTGTTAATATATTTGGAAAAAATTATTCCTTTTGTAATTATAGCGAAGAATAAAAGACGGTTACAGTCGAGAGGTTCGAGTAGTGAGTTGCTCGACGCGGTGTCGAAGAAGGACGAAGAAGCGATCGAGCGACTGTTGAAAGAAGGTAACGTTCGTTTATATCATTTTAGATATTCGTTTAAATTAAACAATCATTTTTATTATTGTCAGGAAACGATGTAAACGAAACAGTTGGTAAGCAAAAGTCGACGGCCATGCACGTGGCCGCTAAAGAGGGCCACGTAAAAATTGCTAGATTGTTATTGAAGTACGGTGCGGATACTAAATTACAAGACGTCGATGGAATGTGTCCCATCCACATCGCTACCGCCAAGGGACATTTAGACATTGTTAGCAGAGAAATAATAATAAATATATTTAACGTATATTTGTATTAAAATCCAGTGGCAATAAGATTTTTAAAATATTTTAGATTAGAATGTTAAATGCGGACGTCAATTTAAAAAATAAAACTGGTAAAAATGCCCTCGAGATTGCAAGAAAATATAACAAATTGGACGTAATCAAGTTTCTGGAAAAAAATGTAAATAATAAACAAAGTAAGGAAAAAAATGCGCTATTATTATTTATTCGGATAAGAGTGTATAAAATGCTTTGTTATACAAAATAAATAGATTAAATCAGCAATTTAAAACAACTAATATATATTTTATTCTAAAGCTGAGAGCCGAAAGGACGAAGATAAACAAACACAATCCAGATCTTCGCTAGACGACGCCGTATTAAAGAACGACGACAAAATTGTTCAACAAATATTGGAGGAAGGTAACGGAAATTTTTATGATTTTGAGATTCGGTTTAAATTAAAATCGCGTAATATATTTTGTGGTACCAGGATGCGATGTCAACCAAATATTTGGTAAGCAAAAGTCAACAGCCCTACACCTGGCTGCTAGAGAGGGCCATGCGGAAATTGCAGAATTGTTATTGAAACAGGAAGCGGATACCAAGTTGCAAGATCTCGATGGAATGTGTCCAATCCATATCGCTGCCATGAAAGGACATCTGAATGTTGTAAGTAGAGAAATGTTTGTTCGCATCAAATTTGACATAAATCTGTCATAAAATCGCTTTGTTATTAAATGATTTATCTATTTCAGGTTAAACTTTTGGCCAAAGACGTCAATTTAAAAAATAAAACTGGTAAAAAT
This sequence comes from Philopotamus ludificatus, assembly GCA_022495035.1. Lineage (NCBI taxonomy): Eukaryota > Metazoa > Arthropoda > Insecta > Trichoptera > Philopotamidae > Philopotamus > Philopotamus ludificatus. The sequence goes on along the minus strand of JAGXCT010031955.1, from coordinate 11,022 downwards.
GCCCTCGAGTTGGCAAAAAAATACAATAAAAATAATGTAGTTGTGTTTTTGGAGAAAAATCAAAACAATGATGAAAAACAGAGTAAGGACATATTAGAATAAATATATTCGTTGGTTTTTTATGTCATTTGCAATAATTAATTATTTATTTTTATAATAAATAAAGACACGACTTCCATTACATCTTTGCACGAAGCCGTGTCCAAGAGCAGCACCGAAGACGTGGAGAGGCTGCTGAAGAAGGGGGACGGATCCCAGCAGAAGAACGCCGAAGGACTCTGCCCTCTCCACGTGGCCGCTTCTGCCGGTAACGTCGATTTGGTAAGAAGGCCTAGCTGAAAGTTATATTGCAATAGTACTCCAAATATCGATTCGCTATTAACACCGGCCTCGACTTTAAGGTGAAACTTTTCATCGAGCACGACAAGAACAATCTGAATATAAAGTGCGGCAACAACAACACGGCGCTGTTCTACGCCATCGAGAGTGAATGCGCCTGGGTCACAAAGATACTTCTGGAAAATGGTACGATATCGACAATAATTATGATTTAAAGATAACAGTTTTGATTACATTGAGTTCTTGTGTGCTCAGGTTGCGACGTCAACGTGCAATTGGGAGAGGACCTGTCCACCGTGCTGCACTACGCCGTGGAAAACGATATGTCCTCAGTAGTAAAACAGTTATTGGATTACAAGGCCGATCCTTATATACAAAACTCACAAGGATTAACTCCTAGAGACGTGGCAAATAATGCCAATAATAAAAAAATGGTAAATTATAACATAATTGTAAATAAAATATGTTTGATAATTATAAAATCTGAAATTTAATCATGTTCAGGTGGAAGAATTTAAAAAACGAAAAGTTACTAAACAAAGCGAAGCTAGTACTCGTTATAATAATAAAGGAACAGGTAAATAATACTATTTTTAAAATAGCGATCCAAATTTAGATCATACAACTGTTTTGTTGAATGTTTTATAATGAGTATTTATTCAATTGTATTTTATTTATAAATGAATATGAAATACTAATTTTCTGTATTTTAAAAGAAAATAAAACACTGTTAAAAATAACTGTGTTTTATTATAATATTCCCTTTTACATAATTCAAAATATTGTTATATGATTGATTTAGAACCGGAGCAGAGGGCACAAAATAATCGGACCAATAAAACCCCTCCTACGCTATACGATGCCGTGTCTAAGAACGATTCAAATACTGTGAAGATGCTATTGGAAAGAGGTAATAATTTTATTTTCTTTAAACAGTTGATGAGAATTAAATTTGATTCGAGTAATACAATTTATATTACCAGGGGACGATGTAAATAAAACTTTTGGTGAATTAAAGTGGACTGCACTACACTTGGCTGCCAATGAGGGCTATGTGAGCATGGCCAAGTTGTTATTGGAGCACAATGCGAATACCCAAATGAAGGACACAAATGGAGAGTTACCGATCGATCTCGCAATGACCAATAATCATTTTCAGATTGTAAGTAATTATATAGTTTGTAAATATGATAGATAATAAGTAATTATATTTATTTTGCAATATAATGTATATAACGATTTTAGAAAAATTTAATTCATCAAAATTATGATTTAAAAAATAAGAATAGAAATAGCGACGATGGTATTTTGATAAACGCTGTAAATTTTTTAACTCTTGGAGCATTTTCTAGAAAAAAAAGTGAGTGCAATTTTCTAAAAGTTAAAAATCAAATTCAGTAGTGAAATTATTAATTACAATGTATAAAAAATCATACTTGACAATATATAGTATTTAATCAGTTTGTACCTTTATATATGTTATTATGTAATACATTAAAGATAAGGATGCTGATCAATTATCTCTTCATGAAGCTGTAAAGAGATAGAAGTTAAGAAAATATTAGAAGATGGTATTATATTTTTTTACTAAAATTATTTTAAATACCATGTAATATAATAAATAATTATTAGGATGCGATGTAAACCAAAGACGGTTGATAAACAAAGTCAACAGCCCTACACCTGGCTGCTAGAGACCATGCGGAAGTGCAGAATTGTTATTGAAACAGGAAGCGGATACCAAGTTGGAAGATCTCGATGGAATGTGTCCAATCCATATGCTGCCATGAAAGGACATCTGAATGTTGTAAGTAGAGAAATGTTTGTTCGCATCAGATTTGACGTAAATCTTTCATAAAATCGCTTTGTTATTAAATGATTTATCTATTTCAGGTCAAACTTTTAGCCAAAGACGTCAATTTAAAAAATAAAACTGGTAAAAATGCCCTCGAGATGGCAAAAAAACACAATAAAAATAAAGTAGTTGTGTTTTTGGAGAAAAATGTGAATAATAGTGAAAAACGCAGTAAGTTAAATAAGTTATATAATTGTTTATTTAGAATTTATTCGTGTAATTTTTTCATCTAAAGACGAGAGTAGAAGGGGCGAAGACTTGAATGCATATTCAAGAGGAAAAGCTGATACGTTATATGACGCGGTATCAAAGAAGGACGAAAAAGCAGTGGAACAACTTTTAGAACAAGGTGATATCTACAAATCTCGATATTTAGATATTTTTTTTGTTGAAATTAAATTTATTTATCGTTATTTAAATTTCCAGGATGCGACGTGAACGAAATATCTACAACACAGAGATCGACGGCAATGCATGTGGCGGCTAGAGAGGGCCATTTGAAAATTGTAAGATTGTTATTGAAGAGCCGTGCGGATACCAAATTGCAGGACCTCGAAGGAATGTGTCCCATCCATCTCGCCGCTGTTAACGGACATTTAGATATAGTAAATAAAAAATACCTTCTAAATGAATATAATTATGGATGTGATGTATCTATGAACATTATTTAAATCGAATTGTTATTAAAAAAAATATTTTATTTAAGGTCAGATTATTAAATGCAGATGTTGATTTGAAAAACAAATATAATAAAGACCCTCTTTATTATGCCACAATGAACAAGAGAGACAACGTCATTAATTATTTAAATAAAAACAAAAATAATACTGAAAAACAGTGTAAGTAAATCATGATTAATTATTCACGCCTAATAGAACAAAATTAAATAAGATTTTTTAAAGCGGTGTCATTATAACAAAATGCATAATTAATGCAAACATATCGCTATTATTATACTTCACGAACTATTGAATGTTATGTTATTTATAATTGTTCGAATGCTTTATTTGTTTCAGAAGAGTTATTAATAATTAAAGCGAGGCTTACGATCATTTTTATCTCAGGGCATACTTAAATCTATAAGTTAATTTTACCGGCACATTTAGATTATAGCAATATATTTATTTCTATTTATAAGTTAAACAGTTAATATTGACTTTTTAGAATATGGATATAAATGTTTGATGCAATGTCGAATATTCGACGGGCATACTTTTCAAACCATTTTGGGTTTTGATGTAATTCATGAAAATTGTTTCCACAATTATGACGTTAAAACATATTTATATTGCATTTTGTAATATTATATATATTTATAAATGTAAGCTCCAGGAATAATTAAAATAATGTATTATTTCTTTATTTAATTTTATCTTCTATATTATTAAGGTGTAAAGATGTTAAGGATGTTTTTACAACATCCAGCGTCTTAATGTCAGCTGTAAGGTGCAAGAAAATACAGAGTGGCCCAAAAGTCACAACACCATTTAAAGGATGTAATTTTTAAAACTAAATAAAAAATATTTCCAAAAAGTGTGTTTTCTGTTTATGAAAGAATAAAAGTGAAGTATTAAGAAATAAAAAAGTTGTTCCATTTTAATGTGGTGTTGTGACTTTTGGGCCACTATATTTTTCAAAAGTTTTTTACATTAAATCTAATTTTTAAAAAAGGTTTTATGGATTTTTTTTCTATTCTACACATCTTTACTAGGTTATTCTTTTATTATAACCTATTTTTTATTCCTTTATTCACTAGTAGTTTTTTTGATTGTTAACGAAAAATTTTTTATCCGTAATCCTATGAATATTTTCATGATTTTATATACGAATACTCTCATAAAGAGTGTTTAACTACAAAAACAATTTGTTATCGTCGATATTTTTTTTCCTTACAAAAAATCTGCTGAGGTTGGAGCGAAGCTTAGCTCCGATATTTAAGAGATTTTAATTTTTAGCACCTATTATTCTTTGATCTGCTGTCAGAAACAACTTGATCATTAACGATTAAATATAATCATTAAAGATCACTATCACTCTATAGAGCAAAGTGAATTTTATCTTATTCATATTCATTATTTTTAAAATACATATACGAAAAACAATAAATACGTAAAACACACCATACCGAACAGTTCAACTATTCAAAGCCTTTTCTGAAACCCGGGCATTTCAAAGTGATATTCTTCCTTTATTGTAGTTTTATCTCGGTTCAAGAAGCAGCAGCGTATATAATTTAGTTTATAATAATATTTTTTACTTTTATTGTTGTTAGTAAATGATTCGTAATATATTGAGTCCAAATCAAAGCTACATCCAAGTTCAAGCTATACTTTAATCAGTGTACCGCATTTTTTTGTTATTTATGAAAAATATATGTTTTTTTTATATCCAAAGCTGAGAGGAGAGGGGACCAAGATAACCAGACGCAATCGAGATCTTCGCTAGACGACGCCGTATTAAAGAACGACGACAAAATTGTTCAACAAATATTGGAGGAAGGTAACGGAAATTTTATTGTTTTCAGATTCGGTTGAAATTAAAATCGCGTAATATATTTTGTGGTACCAGGATGCGATGTCAACCAAATATTTGGTAAGCAAAAGTCAACAGCCCTACACCTGGCTGCTAGAGAGGGCCATGCGGAAATTGCAGAATTGTTATTGAAACAGGAAGCGGATACCAAGTTGCAAGATCTCGATGGAATGTGTCCAATCCATATCGCTGCCATTAAAGGACATCAGAATGTTGTAAGTAGAGAAATGTTTGTTAGCATCAAATTTGACGTAAATCTGTCATAAAATCGCTTTGTTATTAAATGATTTATCTATTTCAGGTTAAACTTTTGGCCAAAGACGTAAATTTAAAAAATAAAACTGGTAAAAATGCCCTCGAGTTGGCAAAAAAATACCATAAAAATAATGTAGTTGTGTTTTTGGAGAAAAATCAAAACAATGATGAAAAACAGAGTAAGGAAATATTAGAATAAATATATTCGTTGTTTTTTTATGTCATTTGCAATAATTAATTATTTATTTTTATAATATAATAAAGACACGACTTCCATTACATCTTTGCACGAAGCCGTGTCCAAGAGCAGCACCGAAGACGTGGAGAGGCTGCTGAAGAAGGGGGACGGATCCCAGCAGAAGAACGCCGAAGGACTCTGCCCTCTCCACGTGGCCGCTTCTGCCGGTAACGTCGATTTGGTAAGAAGGCCTAGCTGAAAGTTATATTGCAATAGTACTCCAAATATCGATTCGCTATTAACACCGGCCTCGACTTTAAGGTGAAACTTTTCATCGAGCACGACAAGAACAATCTGAATATAAAGTGCGGCAACAACAACACGGCGCTGCTCCCATTAACAGAGTGAATGCGCCTGGGTCACAAAGATACTTCTGGAAAATGGTACGATATCGACAATAATTATGATTTAAAGATAACAGTTTTGATTACATTGAGTTCTTGTGTGCTCAGGTTGCGACGTCAACGTGCAATTGGGAGAGGACCTGTCCACCGTGCTGCACTACGCCGTGGAAAACGATATGTCCTTAATAGTTAAACAATTGTTAGATCACAAGGCCGATCCTAATATAAAAGACAAAAATGGATTAACGCCGCTATTGATGGCTAAAAATACAAAATTTGTTTGCTAATTTCTTATTATTTATATTTTTGGCATGCGTTTTGTTTAATAACGATTAGTTTAAATGTTTTGTAGGAAGAAGAATTTAAAAAACGAGGGTTTCAGAATAAAATTGAAATAGACGCTAACATGAAAAAAATGGAAAAAATTAATAATGAGGGTATTTAATTTAAAACATGGAAATATTTATAAAATTGGTTTTTGTAATGTTTGCTAATATTTCTAGGCGGAATCAACGCGATTAGAACCAATGGCGATAACGCCTTGCATGAAGTCGTAAGACAAAAAGACAACAGCTTTTTAAAGTTTTTATTGGATAACAAAATAGATTCTAGCATCATCAATAACGACAAGATGGGAGCCATACATATAGCAGTCATCGACAAGGGAATAAATATGGTAAGTTTTCAAATTAATTATGTATTAAAATAGTTGTATGAACTCAGTTTAACGCAGATTATCTTTTTTAAAATGCTTTTATTTGTTGTGTCTTTTTTGTTAGCAATAAAGTATCAAATTTTAATTGAATTACCAAAATTTGGTTCAGAGATTATTTTTAGATAAATACAATGGCTCATTGTTTAAAAAAAATAAAATCGACAAAAATGCCTTTTTTTTAGTTAAATATTCCAGGAAAAAATACAATGTATATAATTTAACTGATACCCCAACTATGATTTCTGATTATAATTGTAAATATTATAGTGTCCGTAAAATGAATCGGTCATATGTTATACAAATATTCCTAACTTAGATATAAATCAATCAATTTTAATAAAATGTTAGACTAAATTGCTTAAAAAAATGTTATAAAACCTTAAGGTTACATTTTTTTCGAATATAGACTGCTCTTGTATCTTGTATCTGATCAAGCATTACACATATATGAAAATATGTTTGGATAATATTGCGCACTATTTCTGGTTTCAGATTGATTCTTTCATAGAGCATAAGGTCAACATGGAGCTAGAATGTGGCAATGGCTTCACACCTCTGTACTACGCTGTCCTCGGCAATGACGAAACAATAGTTACAAAGCTTTTAAAATATGGTAATAATGGTGGAAAAATATATTCGTAGACTGTTTAAAAATGATACATTTTTTAAATTGAAATGTAGGTTGTACGACGGTCAGCAAGGATAAGCAATGTACAGCTCTGCACGTGGCCGCTGCCAACGGACTCGGCGACATGATCAAACTGCTGCTGGACAATAATATGGACGAGGCTGCTTTGGACTCGGAGGGCCTCTGTGCTCTGCACATCGCTGCTATCAAGAATTTGCACGAGGTTGTTTTTATTGACAAATAGCGGTGGCCGTCGTATAAAAATATGGTATTTAATTTATTAGCAATGATTCGAAATGTTAATATTATTTTAGATTGGCATGTTTCGCAATTTTAATGTAAAAAACAAAGATGGTTTAACGCCACTATTTATGGCGGTCAATGAAAATAGTTTACCAAAAGTCTTCAAACTGCTTCTAAATGGTATTGCTTTAATATTATGGAAATAAAACAATTTATTTAATATAAACTTCCTATGTTAATAAGAGTTATTTCACTATAATTTTACAGATTGCGACCCAAATATCGGCAATGGTGAATCGGACTGGACCGCGCTACATCTGGCTGCAGTCATGAATTTCAAACATATATTTAGATCTCTCTTAGAAAATACTAAAAGCAAATATGCGACTAATGATAGTCTAGGGATGTGTCCATTGCATTATGCTGTCAAAGTCAAGAGCCTTGATATAGTTAGTGATTTATTTAAATAAAAATTATTTTGATTTTGTACCATAGAAAATCAAATGTCACATTTCCCGATAATAAGACTCGGAATTTAAAATGTATCTATAGTAACGGCCATTTAAATCCACTCGAGTGTAATTTTTTTAATTAAATCCTTCGAATATCTCAAAGTTTTGCAGCCGCGTCGGTTTTGGTTTTTTTTCTAATAATAAAAATCTTCTGCATTTATAAACAAAGAATTTTGTGCAGTAGATACTCAATTAGAAGTTTTGATGATTTCGTTTGAATAAATACAGGACATTTATTTACATCATGTTATTTTACAATAGTTAGAGGAAAAATACTTTAGATTAAAAAAAAATACAACTATTGTGTTCCCTTTAATTCGCGCCGGCATTGAAATCACCGAGTTCTTATTGTTTCTGTTCTTATCTCTTCATACTAGGCCTTTGCTAGTGATTTTATTAGTGATTTTAAATTGGCAGGCATTTTTCTGTTGACTTTTGTTTTCATGATTTGCCATAAATTTTCGATGGGGTTTAAATCAGGACATGAAAATATTGGAATATCAAGAATTTGATTAAATTTATGACTAGTGAAAATAAGAAAGGAAATGTTAGATATTTTTTCACTAAACTAAAGTAAATGCTTAAACCAAAAACAAAAACTCTGACTATTTTAGCCCGATGACGGAGTGCAGAATCGTCCTGAAATAAGCAGCCGTTTATATAAGTTAGTGGTTGCTCTATGAATGGAACAAGGTTCTCATTATTTATTCTTTCATAAATTTCTTCACTAAATCTCCAACTCCATAGCAAGAAAAGCATCCTCAAACCATTTTTCCTGCTGGATACTTCAAAGTTGGCCTAATGCATTTTTTGTCAAATGTTTTCTTTCTTACATACCTAATATAATTCGAGCCAAACAAGTTTAATTTGCTTTCATTTGAGGGCATTTGTTCAAGTGTTTATTTCGCCGATGATTTTGCCATAAAACCATCTTCCATCTTATCCGTATCGTTTCGACATTTACTTTGTTTCTCCACCTCCGCTAAACTCTTTTCTATATATACACTGCAGTTTTAAATAGGTTGGTTGAACAGAACCATTTTAAAATATGATCTTCTGGAGTGGTAGTCTTCCGCTTTGGTCCTGTTACTATTTCCAATACTATATCTCAATATACAACAATAACTTATGGTAAAGTAGTGAATTAAAATAGTACTTTATTTAAAAAAAAAATCAAACTCCCTCCCTCTGATTACGAATTTTACATGAAAACTAAGTAATTAATCTTCTTTCTGCCTGAGTGTATTTCAATGACTATTAATGTATTTTCAAGGGCATTGATAAACGTGTCACAAAGGCCTGGAACGACGAAATTCTGAGCGACGATTACAAATTTTAAATGTAAAATCTAAAAGATTACAATTATTGTTCAGATTTTATTAGGTTATGTCTTGTGTTTCAGATCAAAGAGTATAAGAAGTTGAACTTGGATATAAATATTTCGACCAAGGAAGGCTCGACTTGTCTTCACATTGCTGCCGGAGAGTGCCATGATAAAATCTTAGAAACTCTTCACAAATGTAAATCATTCACATTTTTACACTTGTTATATATTTTTCTATTTATTTATTATTTTAAAACAATATTTTACGACAAAACGACGATATTATGTGTTCAACATGATTTAATTAAATGGTTAATCTATAAAAGAGTTATACAATTACTCCTTTCTAATTTAAGATTCCAACGTTATACTGTCGGAAAGAATGAGCGATGCTGAAATAGTAAAGATCCTAGTCGAAAATGGAGCTAATGTAAATAAAAAGAACAACAAGGGACTAACGCCATTACACCTCTCCGTCATAACTGGTAGATTTGAAGTTGTAAGTGTTGCCTAAATTTGAATATGTCAACAATTTTCGTATTATTTTATCATTTTAACTTGCCCTCATTTCATTTCAGTTCGAATCATTGATAAACAGCAAAGCCGATCGATCTATCTTAACGGAAGACAACAAAACTCTCCTCCAGTTGGCCGAGGACCAAAATCAACTTCAAATTATTGATAAAATTAAATCCTTTAATTAATAATATTTTTAAATAATATAAACTCCTATTAAATATTTCATTTATATTACTCTACTCATGTATAAGTGACTTGAGTTATTTATAGGATTACATATCAAAACTAATAAATCTGTATCATAAAATATTGAATAATGTAGTCCGCCTTGTTTTACTTTTGTTCAATTATTTTATTTATTTGACGTTAAGTGAATCTCAGAATAATTGCAATGCGCCACAGCGCAACCAAACTAAAGGTTCGATAAATAATCTAAATATGCGGGGGTAATGAGTCTCTCAGACTTACATTCCCCCCTAGCCGGTGTCATAAAGAATCACACTTAGTTCATAGATTTCGGGGAAAAGTTAACTTATCCGGGTATATTAACCTACCTCAGTTGCGGTTAACTTACATTTTAAAACTGATTATAAGGTGCCTATAAGTTATGACACTTCTGGAATACAGTAATACCCCAGATAACGCGAAAGTTGGGACCGCGTTATTAGAACAACGCGTTATCCGGATTATGAAGCACATACAAAATTTAGGGTTACGGGTATTTCGCAAAAAAATACATATCTCCCATAACTAAGAACAATGTAAAAAAAATATGAATTTAGATGAATGAAATATTCGGTTGCCATGCATGCGATCGCCGACATACACATATATCCGTGGCTCATTGTCTACATCAGGCGTGAATGGTGAGAAATATGCCGAGCACTCGCACACATGAGGACATAGATATGTGCGAGCGAGATCAACACACAGGCGCACCCAGCCAAACGGCATAGAGTTTAGTTTAGAGTTTAAAGCTATGCATTAATATAATGCGCTCGCGTTATTAGAGTGAACTCGCGTTATCGGAACACGCGTTATTGGGGGTATTAATGTACATCACACAGCAAAACGCAGTTTTTTAAGCAGCAGAAGCCGCATAACACGGTTTTTTTAATAAAAAAAGCTGGGCACTTATCTGTCCTTGACGCGGGCCAGAAATTGTCATAAAGAGTGGTAATACATGCGTGCATCTTTATTTCTTATATGCCATATATGTACATATAAGTTACGAGCGTGAGTGAGACAACAAAAAACGCTGATACATGACCCTAGCAGGGTTGAGCCAGTGCATTTAGGTTTATGCTTCAGTGTAACATTAGCTGCAAATTAAAAGGCATGGTAATTAAATTGACTACATATTTTTGATCCAAAGAAAATTTTTAAAATGACAAAATATACATTGTTTATTTAAATTTAATATAAAATCTGCTATTGTAATATTATTTTTGTTATAAATATAATGTCTCAATCTCATTTAATTATGAACTGCTATTATACGTATTCCGAGGCCAAATG
>JAGXCT010031954.1:0-23396 GCA_022495035.1 Philopotamus ludificatus | reverse complement strand
CTCTTCTCTAAGGCGTTATCTGCTTATAACGAGTCACGAGTGACAAGTAGCGAGCAACCACACACGGACACCTATAAAGATATCATCTTATAACTCCTGTGATTTTTCAGTACTAGGGTTTGTTTTTCTTATAATAATTTATAAACATGTAAAATATTTTAAAACAATTTATTAACAATATTATTATCACAGAAAATCAAAAACAATTTAAAAAATTAGGTTCAACATCGAGTCTTTAATCCAATCCAAAATCCATTTTGAGCCTTAATATTGATTGTATTTTTGCATATTGTAATAGGATGTTCGGTTTTTTCTATGCGGACAAAATTAAAACGCGCCAACATATGAAATATTACGGCTTTCATTTCCATCATAGCGAATCTTGAACCTATAAATAATAATCATAATTATCATACACGTATAATAAATTAAAACATATATTTTATCCCGTACCTATGCAATTTCTTGGCCCAATTCCGAATGGTAAATATGAGAATGGCTGAATATTGCCTTTATTTTTTTCAGAAAATCGCTCTGGATCGAACTTTTCAGGCTCAGGAAAATATTTAGGATCGTGATGGAATCCATAGATTGGAATCCAAATACCTTCTCCGGGCATCACCTGTAAATTTATTATAACTAGTGTTATTGTCTAATAAAATTTAATATATTATTATGAAGATTTCCTCTTACTGTGTGGCCACGAACTTTTGTACCATCAACAGGTGGAAGTTCGTACGGTTTCAGACATTCTCTGTCTGTAAACATAGCTGGAGGCCACATTCTTAATGTTTCTGCAAAATTTAGAGTATTATTTTAAATAAATATATCACTGTATTAATATTACACTGAGTATGGAACTACCTGATATGACCATATCCATGTATTTTAATTTTGATAAATCATTGTATTCTAAACGACCTTTCTTTTCAAGGAATATTTCGTCAATCTCTTCTTGAACCTTTTTTTGAATATCTGTATTAATTGTAAGCTCATGTGCTAAGAAACAAAGCACCGTTGAAACCGATTCAAATCCAGCAAACAGAAATAGAAATGCCTGAGCAGCAATATCATCATCGGTCCATTCTGTAGAATAATTACGCTATTAAATATCAATGTGTTATCATATTTATGTAATAGAGTTAATACTTCTTTTGTGTTGTGGTTTTCCTATTTGGGATTCTTCGACTGTGGCAAAACCGTCTTCATAATATTTCGCATCCTCCTCATGCTCCAATTGACCTTTGCGTGCTTTCATTAAAAGATGAATCATGTCTTTTCTAACGATGCCTTCTTTTTCTCGCATTGCCATTGTGTTTAGAACCATGACACGAAAGAAGTGTTTGATTTCTTTGCTGAATAAAGGTATCTTTGTGAACTGCATTAAATATATGTTTAAATTTTATTAATCATTAATGATTGCATTCCAAATTCGTGATGATATAATTACCTTCGCTATTTTGGGAAACACCGAAAATAAAACCAACTTCAATTGTTGAAATCCTGATAAATCAGTCGCTCTTTTCGCCATTCCGTAAAATTCATTATTTTTTTCAGTCAACGAGTTGACTTTAATGCCAAATGCAGATGTTGCTATTACATCGTTGGTGTATCTCGTAAATGCATCTTTCAATTCGACTTCAATGACGCCTGTTTTGAATTATATTGCATGAAAATTATATGTATACTCTTCAAAAATCATTTATACCTTGGTTTCCATTGTCACTTTTCATTTCTAAATAATACTTCGTTATTTGATCAGCGATTTCTGATACGAATTCAAACATATTCTTCATTTTGGAGCTGGTGAAGGCTGGACTTAATGTAATTCTCATATCATGCCACTTTTGACCTAAATATAATTCACGAAATAAATATATTATTATATATGAACGAAATAAATATGATCTTAGCGTTACTTTTCAACGAAAATAAATGATTTCCAAAGAATGAGTCTGAGTCTTGTACAACTAAAATGTGATGGTTAACAAAATTATCAAAATCTTTGATGCCTATTTGTTTAACAAGATCTAAATCTCTTATCATGATTATTGGACTATTGATTTGCATATGTCCCACGTATCTGAAACATAAAAAATTGCATGATTATTTTTTTCTTATTTTTTTTTTTTTTTTTTTAAATAATTTTACTTTTGATCTGGAAATGCTTTGTATGTCCTCAAAATGAGATCAATGAAATGCTCTTGTTGTGTCACCGCCTTGTACGTATTGCCAATAAATGGGAAATCGAACGGAATATTTTTTAATCCTCGCCTTTTGAAGTAATTTGCTTCCCATTTTGCGTAAATGTAAAATAAAATGGCTAGAATTAATCCCAGCAGCACGTAATGTGTCGACGTCATTTTTCCGTCCCAGACATAATGGATGATCTGCAATTGTTTCACATTTATTAACCGATCCGTCACGACGGCTCGAAACCAACCCCGCCGGCCGATGAAGTCTATTTTGTTAAAAATAGACCTCAAAAATTACAAGTCAAGAATTGATAAATTCTTCGGAATACCATGACATTAAAAAAACGAATTATTCTTAGAAAAAAAAAAATTATTCATGATATATATTAGTATAAAAATCCAAAATATCGATATAATTTTGAATTTTTCTACTAATTAATTGTTGTTTTTATTTTTTTCGCAATTGCGGACAATAAAGGTCAATGATTATCTTTTTTGTAGAATTTATATTAAAAGAGTTATTCGAGAAAAACTAAAAACTTTAGGTCCCAAATAGACCCCATGTATTATATTCCCAATATGCAAACTGAATAATGGATGCTTAGAGAAATTATTTATTATTATTATTTAAGTTGCCTTCTAGCCCCGAGGCGGGTCTTTGCCACCTGGAGGATACTACGTGATCTCCAGCAGAGATACGTCCGTCTCGACCCTGATGTCAGGACTTTGAAGGTCGTTCTCCAGGTTATCTTGGCTCTTCAAATACGGGTCAGGTCCCCAGCCATAAGCTCGGAAGTCGAGCTGTCAACGCGCAGATTGTAACAATAATAATCAGACGAGGCTAGGGACAATTCGTATTTAAATTACGGTCTAATCGGGTGCTACGGGCACCTCCTATAGCACACACGTCAACGAATTGGCCTGGATATCGGACTGGATCCTCATACCTCCGTAGAGCTACGAAATCATGATTGTATGGAGTAAATCGATTTAAGATGGCATCTGAAATGAAGAAGCGCCTAACTTTTACAAATAAATTCTATAAAAAAAAAGAATCGATAAAAACTTTTCCAATTTTAACACTCAAGGACCCGGTGCCGCGTTAGTGCGGAAATTTTCGTAAACGGTAAAACACCCGCTCCCGCACTAACGCGGGTTCACACGAAACGTGCTATCTAATACGCTACAAAAGGCTTTCTTTTAAAGTTTTACGACGACACAGTTTCATTCATTGCTCTGCATACTTAGCTGTAAAATATATGACATGTATTTAATTATGGTTAAAAAACTGTCAGCAGAAATAATAGATTGTTTGGATCGAAACTTTCCAACATCGACTGTAACAATTTGAATTTTTTGTTTGTCCGTTCAACAAAATAATGCTTTTGGGATATTTGTAATGGCACAACCAAATCACATCCTTTATTACCAAAGCTAAAATTACCTACATACTACATAAAGATATCTATTTGTTTTTTTATCGTCTAAAATACAATAAATCATCATTTTCATAGCTCAAAAATTTTATTTCTTATCTAAATATTCTAATAATCTAATATAAGTATACTATACGTATAAAACTTCTCTTTAAGCCAAATTATCTCCAAAAGGAAAAAAGTTATTAAGCATTTTTTACAGAGGCGCGCAAATCGCAAGATCGATAAAAAGATGCGAGTTTAGGTGTAAGTTTCGCCTAAAAACATCGAGTGCTAGAGTGTTAATATAGAAAGCTTATTTTTGCCTCAACTTCCCATAGCTAAAGCAGGTACTTTAACTGATGGAGGAATAAAAAATGTTTGCTTCTAAATAAAATTATTGATAAAACAAATCATTAGAAAAAGCTGTTGGAGCTCTACCTTCATATTTTTCGCACTGAAGGAGGGATACAATTTTTTTGGAACTAATGCACGTATTGGAAGTACACAATATAATAATTTTCTTGGATTAATTGAACTGTTGAGTAAATATGATCCAATATTACTTCGACGACCACAACAACACAGATGAACACAAGCCTCAACAGTCGTCGTCCCCTTCACCTCCGCTGCCGAAACATGTCAATCAGCCATTTCCGACGAAGAAATTAAAAACCAAAACAACGACTGGACATTTCCGACGAAGGGAAAAAGGGCACCGTACATCTCCGAATGTTAACAGACCTAGAAAGAGAGATCCAATATTATCGGCGCATGTTTAAAAAGTTCAAGGTGTACAAGACAAGGGAATGCGTGCTCATTATTTTTTATCGAAAATACAAAACGAATTTATTATCCGATCCGTCGCGGCGAAACCAACGGTCAAATAAAAATATTGATGAATTCTTCATCAACATCTGATTTAAAAATGCTAAAAAATGGATTATTCTAAGAATAAAATAGTTATTCATGATATGCTTCAATAATTTGGTCGATATTTTGTATTTTTACGCGCGAATTCAGGGATGTACCGTCTCGTCGTAAGTGGTTTCACTCGCACTTGCACATGAATTCTTTATCAATTTTTTTTTTGTAAAAATAGATTATTCTTAAAATAAAAATAGTTGTTCATGATATATATTGGTAGAAAAATCCAAAATATCGACCAAATTTTGATTTTTTTTCTACTAATTAAAAAGCCGCACGCCAATTTTTACGCTTCACTCACACTTGGCACATCGTACTCGATGCGAGTGAGAAAAAACATCGCAACTGATTTTAATTTTTTTTTCGGCAAAGTTTGTGACAAGTGACGAAATTGTATAAGAATTAATACTGCTGAAGCGTGTTTACAAATCCAATTTTAAACTTAGCACGAAACAGATTGGCAAACATGGCGGAATCACTTAAGGAAATTATCGCCACGGAATTCGTAAACATATTCGTAATATAACGATTGTGCTACGTATGTTATTTAACGTTGCCTGTGAATGTGACAGAAGTTGAGAGATCTACAGGTTTTTTGCTTCAAATTCACCCTTTTGCATTTCGAATACACCTTTTTTGAAATATGTTTACATTTATCGATATTTTTCATATGGCAATATTTTTGGAGCAGTCAGTCGGTTTCTTCATATCGAAAAGTTGTCCGAAGTTGTGTACCGTGACCCTATTTTCTTATTGTGAAACTATAATTTTTTTAATTCCATTACATACATAATTAATTGATAAAAATAGTGAAACAGTCAAATAATTGAAATAGTATTTATAATTAAATAATGAAACTATGATTATTTCAAAATCAGTGTTGATGGCCCTTTTACGTTTGATTAATAGTTAATTATAAAAGTGATGATTGTGAAAGTTAACGAATGATTATTAATAGCACATTCATTCAGAATTGAAAAAATGGCCAAAAAATGATGGAAATAGTGATGATATAGACATTGACGAAGACAATTCGCTCGGCAATGAAACAGATAGTGGAAAGGAAATCATCCCTATACTCTAGCGATGAGACAGACGATGAAAAGAATTCAACATTCATTGATCCATGTCATCAGACTTCTGAGTAGTCAAAAAATTCATACCCTTTGTCTAATAATTTTTCACAAAAAATAATTAATTTTACTATCGGTGATAGAATAGTAAGGCCAAATATTCTAACCAATTATTTGAAACCTATTGACTATTAGAATCTATAGAAAATACGCTAAAAATAAACTAAAAACCACTGACTCGTGTACGATTTGTAGATATACTAATTATTCACTGGGCTGGAAGTCACAGGAAAAGATTAATGAAAAAGAAATAGACATTCAGTGGATTCAGAGCAACGATTGAATCACGTCACTCTACGAAGCATTACAAATAAGCGAATATTTTATCGAAGTGAACCACAATTTCATTCCTGTAATCAAAGGGTCATACACATTTGAATGAACTTGTGTCAGCATTCGAACAGTGTGCCAAAACTAATGAACCGAGTTTTAATTTTTTAATTAGTAAAATGATTAAATCACAAATCAAAACAATATTATGAATGTTTAATTCGTTTTCCAAAATATATATATATTTTTTAAAAATTCTTATTTTTTTTTTATCCAGAGTGGTAAAGGTTAACACTGATTAGTGTAGAAATAACAATATGCACATGCGTTTTTATTCAATAAGCCGTTTATAAATCAATATAATTTATACACATATTTTACCTTGTTTTTGCTGAAATTTTGCAAACTTTTCCATTGATTTGTTAGTAGAATCACTTCGTCCATAATTATTCTATGGACACACACACGTTGTATATTTTTCGAGGCGATTTATTAAATGAATTAAAAAAGTATTGCCAAGAGTTTATTAAGAGAGTATCAGATGTTTTCAAATATTTTTAGGACTTATTTCAAATAGAATAGCAATTATTCTGAAATTGTATCAGGAAACATATCCTGGACATAGGTTTATATTTTGTGTACGATTGAATTATGGAATACAAATCAATATATATCATAGGTGGCCAAATAATTAGCCATTACGGCGGTCTACTAAAACTTAAACCAGTAATATAAAGTTATTTTAAGAACATTAATTATTGAAAAATTCACATTCACACAAACATTAAAATAGTATGTAAATTAATCTAATTATTTTATTTTTATTGATAGCACTTCTATTTTTTTTTCATTATTGAATGGTAACGACCTGAAAAATATTATATCCTCTATTATAAATATTATCTATCTCTATCTAAAATATTCAGACAAATTTCTATCTTAACACTCAAACACCCGCTGTTTTCAGGCGAAACTTACACCTAAACCCGCATCTTTTTATCGATCTTGCGATTTTGCGCGGCTCTGTAAAAAATGCTTAATAACTTTTTCCTTTTGAAGATAATTTGGCCAAAAGAGTATTATACGTATAGTATACTTATATTAGATTATTAGAATATTTAGATAAGAAATAAAACTTTCGAGCTGTGAAAATGATGATTTATTGTATTTTAGACGATAAAAAACAAATAGATATATTTATGTAGTATGTAGGTAATTTTAGCTTTGTAATAAAGGATGTGACGGGTTGTACCACATAAATATTCAAAAAAAGTTATTTTGTTGAATGGATAAACAAAAATCTAAATTCGTTACAGTCGATGTGTTGGAAAGTTTTCGATCCAAATAATCTATTATTTCAAGGACAGTTTTTAACCATAAATAAATACATGTCATATATTTCCATAAAGGGCATGCAGAGTAAATGAATGAAATCCAAAGCCGAGTCGTAAACTTTAAAAGAAAGTTTCGTAAGGTTTAGATAACACGTTTCGTGTGAACCCGCGTTAGTGCGGGAGCGGGTGTTAACCGTATACGAAAATTTCCGCACTGACGTGGGACCGGGTCTCTGAGTGTTAAGATTAAGCTGACATATTTTTAAACTGTTTTAAATCCCTTCTCCTAAATTGCTATTCTAGGAGAGAAAGTTTTTCTTTGAACGTATTCACGGCGCTAACCATTTTATTTTTCTGTAATGTCAGAGAGAAAACCAATATCAAGAATCCATTTATCATCTTCCAATTTAGAATACGATTTGTTAGCTGTTGCCATAAACATCATCATTTCAGGTAATAGGTCTAAGAATTTTTATAAAAAATGGCACAGCTCAGCCATCTTACATCGGTGTACAATAGTAATTTACCAAGGTCAAATTCACATTCTTCTAGTAATGCTCTAAATTTTCGTCTTTGCATACTGTTTCCACGAATAGAATTAACTGAATTTAAACTAGTCGTGCCAATAACTATTTAGTGCTATTTAGGACCCCAAGTTATTGATTTTGATGTCCCAAACTTTTTGTTTTTAGTAAATATAAATAATTATAGCCGTGTGATATCAGTGATACCAGCTAGACAATGCAAGACTAGGAACCTGCATTAATTAATAATGTCTAGTTGTGACCATAAGATTTTTCTAAGGAATAAATATTATAATTAATCAATGAACTTTATTGTCCGTCATTGCAAAAAAAAAATATAAAAATAACAATGTGTGTTTCTATTCGCTCCACATAGGATGCGAGCGAGAAAAAACATGGCGCATGTGCAAGTGCGAGTGAAACCGCACACGCGTCAGAGTGGAAGGCGAACTCCGCGGCGCGTGCGGTACGCGCAATCAATCAATCACTTGCATCAATATCTTGACTTGAAATGCTTGGGTCTATTTTCATACAAAATATACCCACCCCATCGAGCAGCCCAGTTGGTTTCGAGCTGCCATGACAGATCAGTTAACTTAGTCATGCTATTGAGGATCCTAAATTTTTAAATTGTCTCTAATAACTCTTTTAATATAAATCTTACAAGTTACAAAAGTTTTGTATTTATCTAAAAAAGTCTAAAGAGTAAATATTATAAATAATCATTGTCATGTATAGTCTGAAATTGCGAAAACATAAACATAAACAACAATACTCGCTTCTGTTGCCACGGGCGAGATGTTTCTTCTCGCTCGCATTCGGTACGATGTGCCAAGTGCGAATGAAACGTACTAGTAACACATGAGTCGGCGACGATAGCTCAGACTGCGGCAAGACATTGCCGAGTGAGCGTGTCATTTACTCGTGATATTTATTAGTTAGAAATCGCGTTGGCCACCCCTGGTATATATCATGGATGGCTAAAGATTTAATCACAACGGGTCACTAGCTTGTGAAATTTTTGACTGCGCCTACTGACACTAAAAGTAGTCGTTTAAATGCCAAAAGCTAGTTTAAATTGAAAATGGATGCAGATAATATTCCAATTCAACATCAAGTTATTTTTATGACAGCAATTAATAAACCAATATATTATTTTATTTTAGATTTATTAACGCAAGCAATGTGCTTATTATTAGCTTTACAATTCGTACATATTAACTATTTATGTAGTATCAGAGGGCGGGCTGGAAACATACCATTGCGTATTTTCAGCAATCTTATCATAATTCGGTTCATAGCTACTTCTATAGCAGGGGTAGGAAACCTTTTTTTAGAACGGGCCAGATACAAATTTAAAAATGTTGTGCATGATGATCTTAAATTATATTTTTATTATCAAAATAAACCTAGTATACAAAAATACAGAAATAAAACACTCATTAATAGAAATACTATTATAAAACGGCGAAAGATGTATGTGGAAAAAGATTATATAACCGATCCGTCACGGCGGCTCGAAACCGCGTCCGAAGGGGGTCTATTTCCATTATAAATTATAAAATCCAAGGGTTTCAAGTAAAGATATTGAGAAAATCTTGATCTTGACAAAATAATGATTCTATTTTTTTGTGTGTTACAGCGGAACCATGTTGTTGAATATCGTGTTATAGGAGGGTTTCCTGTTTATCAAAATATTAGCTGAGATTTTTTCAACAGCATATCGAACTCTATGCTCTGTTTTTGCAAAAGATCTGTTATTTTCATTTGTTAGCTTTTGGCCAATTGGAATACATACTATGCAGATCTTTATTTAAAAATGGTTTTAAGACATATTTTACGTTCTTCTTAAACATTTAAAAGCAGATAACGCCTTAGAGAAGAGAACAAACGAATACCGAGGCAAACCCCCCTCTACTTGCCTGGACACAGTCGAGAGGGTAAAATCCGATACCAACATGGTAGAAGATGTACGTCCAATGCCAGCAATGGCTGAGAGGGAAACTCTTTATAAAAAACCGCAAGACGTCTTGGGTCCATGAGGTATGGACACGAAAGGGGAGCCCTGACGTCACGTGTGAGACTCCAGGGTTCCTTTACCTTGACTCCTCACTATACGAGTTTGTAAGACCCATGCCCTCAGCGAGTGAGAACCTTGTATTGCCAAGTAAATGATGATGATATATATATATATATATATATATATATATATATCTGGTCGCTGTTATCTGGTTTGCCCGCGGCTATGATGGTGCCGCCGGGCGAAGGAGTGGGGGATAGACTGATATCAACCCCGCCCGCGATGCACAAAACACTTTTTATTCGCGGTCTCGTGTGATGTTGCAAAGAGAACAATGATTTTTTCTGATGGAAAACCGAGGAGAGAATTTAATTTAATTTGAATATGCAAGATTATTTAATATTACGTCTATATGATTCAAACAACATGGTTGTTCACGCCAGATCTCATAAAATCAGAGCACAGATGCTGACTCCGTAGAAAGGGGAGGCTCGACAAACACGTGTGGAGACTTCAGTTGTCGCTGATTTCACATGCGAGTTTGGTAGTCCATGCCCTCAGCGAGTGAGCCTTGTGACTGGCAGCATATATATACATCATCATCATCATTTGCCAGTCAGCTGGCTCACCAGTTGAGGGTAAGTATGGACCTTACCAAACTCTCGCATGGTAGTCGGAGGCCAAAGGAACCTGAGTCTCACATCGACGTGAGGGCTCCCCTTTCGTGTCCATACCGCGGGGACCCGAGCCGTCTTGGTATGCGGTTTTTTGTAAAGAGTTTCCCTCTCTTGGCCATTGCTGGCATTGGACGTACATCTTCTACCATGTTGGTATCGTATTTTACCCTCTCGACTGTGTCCAGGCAAGTAAGAGGGTTTGCCTCGGTATTCGTTTGTTCTCTTCTCTAAGGCGTTATTATCTGCTTTAACGGTTGGCCGAGACGAGTAACGAGCGAATCGTTACACGCAAACCTATATAGATATATACAGGCATACATATGCACATATATATATATATATATATATATGTTTTGTATTAGTAAAATATTTTACTGATTCTGCTCTTTTAACCGATCCGTCATAGTGGCTCGAAACCAACCGCGTCGTCCGAAGGGTGTCTATTTATAAGGGAAAATATACCCGATGCCTTTCAAGATGGTTATTGATGAAATCTCAGTCAATATCTTGACTTATTTTTTAAAAATGGATTATTCTAAGAATACAACTAATCAATATGACGCGTATATGACACGCGCACTCGATGATGTACCGCCGCACATTGAGGACACGCTAACCGAGGACTCCGACCGGGCCAAATCTCGTAACCCTTGTCACTATTATACGCTTTATATTCCAATTGTTTTAACCCGCACTATGCTTTCATTATAAAGTTTTCCTTACACTAATATATTCGGGCGCTAACCATGTCAGTCAATGCTTTGTTATTTCCTTGAAGTCGCATTACATTGCAAATGACAAATACAGTTTTCTGTAAGTCAGAGAGAAAAGCTATATCAAGAACCCAATACAGTCAAATTCTTCATAGCCTCTAAATCGCTGCTTTACAAAATTCCTCTTGTCAACCAAAGAACATTTACGCGATCGGATAAAAATTGTTAACGAAAAAACATGATGCGTATGTTGCATCGTCGCCATCAATGATCGAACCTGATGATGGCAGCATATGCACTGCGGTTATCAATGATCGAACCCGTGATGATGCAACATATGCATCAGCGGCCACCATAGTGTTAATATATTTTTTTCTAGAATAAGGATGAAAAACTTGTTTATTAATTCATTTGGTTTTAATACTTTTTAAAGGATTTATTAACAGTAATACCTCTGACAAAATACAAAAAAAATACTACATAGTATGATTGATAATATAAATATTTAAATCATTTCGGTATGGAGAGCTAATGCATTTTTTAGTATTATTCTGTAATAAATCAAGGTTGATTCTTGTATTGCTTTATAAACCTTCAATAATAAAATAAAAAATATTGCCTATCTAGATCAGGGATAAGCAACCTTTTTTAACAACGGGCCAGCTACCAATTTAAAAATGTTGTGCGGGCCGCATTAAAGAAACTTATGATAATACAAACACTGAATAATGAACTTAATATATCTCCATATTAACAAAATAAACCTCTGTATAAAAAATACAGAAATAAAACACTTATTAACCGATCTGTCATGGCGGTTGAAAAGGAAAAAAAAATATTAAATTATCATGCGATAGCTCACTAAAAAAAGTTTCAAAACGAAATCCTATTTTTATTTAGTATGCATTTCTATTTTTTTTTTGCAAGGCAATGCTGTTTTTACCGTTTGTGTTGTGTATTTATACGAAATGGGTTTTTCGGCACCGGCTGCAATAAAAACCGAATACTAGTCAGGTTAATAGTCGAAAGTAAGAACCAGATATAAATAATCACTTTCCACCTTGCCCCCAAAATTTGATATTTGTGCCAATAAACAACCGTAAGCTTTGCATCCATTGTTAGTGCGATTGATGTATTTGATTTAAATAGTTAATAATAATTTAATATAATATATATTTTTTTCGGGGAGGCGTAGTAGCATAAATGTTTGCAACCGCTGCTCTAATCAATAAACTCGGAGCAGAATCCAATTATTGGCAATCGACTTTGAATAACGTTTTTTGAGGTACAGTAATACCCCCGAGAGCGCGAAAATTGGGACCGCGTTATCGGAACAACGCGTTATCGGGATAATGAAGCACATTACAAAATTTAGGGTTAGGGAGATTTTGCAAAAAAATACAAATCTGCCAAAACTAAGAACATTGTATTTTTTTTTTATGAATCTTAGATGAATAAAATATTCGGTTCCATGCATGCGATCGCCGACATACACATAGATATCCATGGCTCATTGTCTACATCAGGCGTGAATGGTGAGAAATGTCCTGAACACTCGCACACATGAGAACATATATATGTGCAAGCGAGATCAACACACAGGCGCACCCAGCTAAACGGTATAGAGTTTACGGTCGAGCTATGCATGAATAAAATGCGCTCGCGTTATCAGGGTGAATTCCGCGATTTATTTTAAAATTCGCGCTATCTGAACACGCGCTATCGGGGGTATTACTGTATATATATTAAAAAATAATGTTTTCACACAGACAATTACAATAACAAGAGCGATACCCAGGACTTGAAGGAATCTAACGCCTAAATTATTCCCTTGAGAATGAAACTCCCAAATAAAATCCCTGATAACGGGTAGCAGCGCTAAAAAAGTACTATAAATCGATTCAAATGAAATCATCATCATCATCATCGTCCAACACCGTTCTTCACTTTATTCGGTCTGCCGCCACGTCGCTCCATCTTCCGGTGAGTTTCAATGATGCAGCGACCTGCTGTACACAGTCCAGCCACGTCAGACTTTTAATTTGAAATTTTTAATATTCTATGGTCAGATATATTGAAAGTTTGTGGTCCATTGTATGGCGAAAATACTGCTAATTATTTTTTCACATCCACTTATCATTTACTTCCAATATTTAATAAAATAATTAACTACAAAAACATAACATCCATTATTTCATTAAAAATATATTGTGTGTTCATATAATCAAAAGCGCTTTAGAACAATTACATATAATTATCTTTCTCGTCGCGGCTTCAATCCGATCCAGAATCCGTTTACAGCCCTTATATGGATTGTATTTTTACTTATTTTAATGGGATGTTGGGTCTTTTCAATTTGAACAAAATCAAAATGCGCCAACATATGAATTAATAAAGCTTTCACTTCCATGAGAGCGAATCTTGAACCTGTAATTAACGATAATCGTTATTATATACGTATAATACATTTTTTATCAAGTACCTATGCAATTTCTTGGTCCGATTCCGAACGGTAAATACGAGAATGGCTGAATATTTCCTTTATTTTCATCAGAAAATCGCTCTGGATCGAACTTTTCAGGCTCAGGAAAATATTTAGGATCGTGATGGAATCCATAGATCGGAATCCAGATACCTTCTCCGGGCATCACCTGTAAATTTATTATAACTAGTGTAAGTATTAAATCCAATTTAATTATTATGAAGATTTATTTCATCTTACTGTGTGGCCACGAACTTTTGTATCATCAACAGGTGGAAGTTCGTACCGTTTCAGACATTCTCTATCCGTAAACATAGCTGGAGGCCACATCCTTAATGTTTCTGCAAAATTTATGAGTATTTTTTTAAATTAATTATAATTGTATTTATATCACACTGAGTATAAAGCTACCTGATACGACCATATCCATGTATTTTAATTTAGATAAATCGCTGTATTCAAGTACACCTCTTTTTTCTACGAAGAAGTCGTCGATTTCCTCCTGAAGCCTTTTTTGAATTTCCGCATTAACAGTAATCTCGTGCGCTAAGAAACAAAGCACTGTTGATGACGATTCAAATCCAGCAAACAGAAATAAAAAAGCTTGAGCAACAATATCGTCATCGGTCCATTCTATAAAATAATTATGTTATTTATTAATAATAATCGCGATCGTCGTAATTATATAACGAAGTAAATACTTCTTTTGTGTTGTGGTTTTCCTATTTGGGATTCTTCAACTACGGCAAAACCGTCTTCACAATCTTTTGCATCGTCCTCGTGCTCCAATTGACCTTTACGGGCTTCCATTAAGAGATGAATCATGTCCTGCCTAACGATGCCTTTCTCTAGTCTCTTTGTCATTGTGTTTAACACTATGCCACGATAAAAATTCTTGATTTCCTCACTGAACAAAGGTATCTTTAAAAACTGAAATAAATGGCATTTATAGGGTTATCCTTATATTATGAGTTGATAACAAATTAATCGGATAATACCTTAGATAATTTAGGAAAGGTTGAAAATAACAAAAATTTCAGTTGCTGAATCCCCGAAAAATCAGTTGCTATATTCGCCATTGTATAAAATTCATTATTTTTTTCAGTCAACGAGTTGACTTTAATGCCGAATGCAGATGTCGCTATTACATCGTTGGTGTAGCGCGAAAATGCATCTTTCAAATCGACTTCGATGACGCCTATTTCAAATAACTTTTAAATAAATTACATGAAAATTTTTTGTGTACGTCTCAAAATATTTTATACCTTGGTTTCTATTGTCATTTTTCATTTCCAAATAATATTTCGTCATTTGATCCGCGATTTCTGATACGAATCTAAACATATTCTTCATTTTGGAGCTGGTGAAAGCTGGACTTAACGTCACTCTCATATCATGCCACTTTTCGCCTGAAAAGAATTAAAAAAATATATGTATTTTTAAAAATAAAGGATATAATTTATATTTTTAACAATACCTTTCAACGAGAATAAATGGTTGCCGAACAATGAGTCTGAATCTTCACTGACTGTCATTTGACGGTTAGCGAAATTATCAAATGCTTTGATTGCAATCTGTTTAACAAGATCTAGATCTCTTATCATGATTATTGGCTTGTTGATTTGCATTAATCCCACGTATCTGAAACATTACAATTTGCATGATTTTTTTATGTTTCTATATAATCTATGTTTTTTTAAAAAATAAATTTACTTTTGATCTGGGAACGCTTTATATGTCCTTGAAACTAAATCTATAAAATGCTCCTTTTGTGTCAACACCTTGTACATATTGCCAATAAATGGAAAGTCAAACGGAATGTTTTTTAATCCTCTTCTTTTGAAATAATTTGCTTCCCATTTTGCGTAAATACAGAATAAAATGACAAGAAATAATCCCAGCAGCACGTAATCTGTCAACGTTATTTTTCCATCCCAGTCGTAATACATAATCTGTTATTTATAAGTGCTTAGTCACATTTTCGAGGTTAAAAAACATATTCGAAGTTTATTTAATTTATAACATGTTATATTTTTTAATATAATTAATGTAAATATCGTAAATATTTCAAACTGTTTTACCTTGACTTTGTTAAATAGTTCCGGAATTCCGCATTGATTTAATAACCTTATAACCTCGTCCATATTTGTTTTATGGACCCAGAGACGTCACGGTCTCACCGAGACGTTTTATTAAAATCAATTGAGAACAAATTCGGTCGTAACGAATTTAAGACATATACAAGAATCAGTTGTTTTCAAGTATTTTATTATGATATATCATTTAAATATATATTATTTTTAAGAAAATAAAATAATATCAGAAAATATAAGTCCTCGACTTACACAATTGAAATCGAGAACAACTTTTAAATCTAGCATTTTTTTTAAATAATATGTGTTAGTTTCAAAGAAGCAATGAAAATAAAATGAATCTACATACACTTAAGAAAACAAGAAGATATTATTTATTAAGAAACTGTAATTTTGTATGGTGAATTCTTCATATAGATTGTACAAAAAGTATCAACACACGTATCGGTCCAGTGTTTGTCTTGAAGCCCATTTCTTTCCTTCATCCTCAATGCTGTTAAAGCTTTCGTAAAGCGTCTTGTCACTCGAGGCCAACTAAGCCATTCCGCATCATTTTTAAATAATCACCTATCTTCGTAGTTTCAAATATACCTCTGAAAAAATACTTCTGTTCTATCGCCTTCAAGTTACGTCAATACATCGTTACTCATTTTTGTCGAATAACTGTTAATTAACTCAAATTTCAACTTAGTTCTTTGGTAAATTCGATAATATCTGTAATAACTACATCAACTTCTTTAGTTTGTGTATTGAAATTTTCATCATCGTCAATATCTTTATCAGCTTTATAATGTTTTACTCTTTCCAAAATTAGATCAATAATCTTCCGTTCTATCCATCAACAGCTCTAACTGCTTGCCTAAATATATTTCGTATCTAATAATTTTAAATGCATGTATTATATTTTGATATATTAACACTCAAGGACCCGGTCCCGCGTTAGTGCGGAAATTTTCGTATGCGGTTAACACCCGCTCCCGCACTAACGCGGGTTCACACGAAACATGTTATCTAATAATACGTTAAAAGGCTTCTTTTAAAGTTTTACGACTCGACACAGTTTATCTATTCTTTGTAAAATATATGACATATGTATTTATTTATGGTTAAAAACTGTCCTTGAAATAATAGATTATTTGGATCGAAAGCTTTCCAACACATCGACTGTAACGAATTTAGATTTTTGTTTATCCATTCAACAAAATAACTTTTTTGGAATATTTATGTGGCACAACCCGTCACATCCTTTATTACAAAGCTAAAATTACCTACATACTACATAAAGATATCTATTTGTTTTTTATCGTCCAAAATACAATAAATCATCATTTTCACAGCTCGAAAAAAAAACAGCGGGTGCTTAAGTGTTAACATTAGTTTTTAGTAATAAAAATATTTTCACAACAAAACATATTTTGTTAAAAAAAATAATATGTAATGTGTTCAGATTATCAATATCACTAAAATTTATTTTAATCATTCTCGTCGCGACTTTAATCCGATCCAGAATCCATTTTCAGCCTTAATAGTGAATGAATTTTTACTTATTGTAATGGGATGTACGGTCTTTTCAATTCGAACAAAATCAAAATGCGCCAACATATAAAATATTACAGCTTTCACTTCCATGAGAGCGAATCTTGAACCTGTAAATGATAATCATAATTATTATTCGCGTATAATAAATTAAAAAATATATTTTATTCCGTACCTATGCAATTTCTTGGTCCGATTCCGAACGGTAAATACGAGAATGGCTGAATATTTCCTTTATTTTCATCAGAAAATCGCTCTGGATCGAACTTTTCAGGCTCAGGAAAATATTTAGGATCGTGATGGAATCCATAGATTGGAATCCAAATACCTTCTCCGGGCATCACCTGTAAATTTATTATAACTAGTGTAATATTTAATATAATTTAATATATTATTATGGAGATTTTATCTTACTGTGTGGCCACGAACTTTTGTATCATCAGCAGGTGGAAGTTCGTACCGTTTCAGACACTCTCTATCTGTAAACAATGATGGAGGCCACATCCTTAATGTTTCTGCAAAAATTTGAGTATTTTTTTAAAATAAATATAGTTGTATTTCTATCACACTGATTATAAAGCTACCTGATACGACCATATCCATGTATTTCATTTGATAAATCACTATATTGTAATTGGCCTTCCTTCTCATTGAAGATTTCATCAATTTCTTTTTGTAATTTTTTTTGAATATCTGCATTTATTGTAATCTCGTGCGCTAAGAAACAAAGCACTATTGAAGACGATTCAAATCCAGCAAACAGAAATAGAATAGTTTGAGCAACAATATCGTCATCGGTCCATTCTGTAAAATAATTTTATGATTTAAAAATGATGATCGCGATCGTCGTAATTATATAACGAAGTAAATACTTCTTTTGTGTTGTGGTTTTCCTATTTGGGATTCTTCGACTACGGCAAAACCGTCTTCACAATCTTTTGCATCGTCCTCATGCTCCAATTGACCTTTACGGGCTTCCATTAAGAGATGAATCATGTCTTTTCTAACGATGCCTTTCTCTAGTCTCTTTGTCATTGTGTTTAACACTATGCCACGATAAAAATTCTTGATTTCCTCACTGAACAAAGGTATTTTTAAAAACTGAAATAAATGACATTTATAGGGTTGTCATTATATTATGAGTTGATAACAAATTAATCGGATAATACCTGATAATTTTTGGGAAATGTTGAAAATAACAAAATTTTAATTGCTGAATCCCCGAAAAATCAGTTGCTATATTCGCCATTGTATAAAATTCATTATTTTTTTCAGTCAACGAGTTGACTTCAATGCCAAATGCAGATGTTGCTATTACATCGTTGGTGTAGCGCGAAAACGCATCTTTCAATTCGACCTCGATGACGCCTATTTCATATTACTTTTAAATAAATTGCATGAAAATTATCTGTAAACATCTCAAAATATTTTATACCTTGGTTTCTATTGTCATTTTTCATTTCCAAATAATATTTCGTCATTTGATCTGCGATTTCTGATACGAATCCAAACATATTCTTCATTTTGGAGCTGGTGAAGGCTGGACTTAACGTCACTCTCATATCATGCCACTTTTCGTCTGGAAATAGTTTAACCACATGAACCAGCATGTAAAAAATACTTCACAATTTCTGTTCTGGAGCTATAAATCAATTACTTTATCTTTGCAGTTATGAAAATAATATATATTTTTAACTTTACCTTTCAAGGCGAATAAATGATTCCCAAACAATGAATCCGATTCTGGATTAATTGCCATTTGATGATTAGCGAATTTATCAAAATCTTTGATTCCGATTTGTTTAACAAGATCTAAATCTCTTATCATGATTATTGGCTTGTTGATTTGCATTAATCCCACGTATCTGAAAAATTATAATTTGCTAAGTTGCTATACAATCTACGATTTTTCAAAAATAAAATTACTTTTGATCAGGAAATGCTTTGTACGTCCTCGAAACTAAATCTATAAAATGCTCCTTTTGTGTCAACACTTTGTACATATTGCCAATTAATGGAAAGTCGAACGGAATGTTTTTTAATCCTCTCCTTTTGAAGTAATTTGCATCCCATTTTGTGTAAATATAAAGTAAAATGATAAGAAATAATCCCAGCAGCACGTAATCTGTCAACGTTATTTTACCATCCCAGACATAATTCATAATCTGTAATTGATAAGTGCTTAATCACAAGTTCAAGGTTTAATTTATAATATTGTAACTTTTTCTTATGCTCATTTTATACATATGTTTTAAATCAAGAATCTGATATATCATAATAATTTCATAAATTGTTATACCTTGTTTTTGTTAAAGAAATGCGCAAATCCCCATTGATTTAAAAAGGTAATTATTTTGTCCATACTTATCAGACACAAAAAAGTCACGTATCCAACAAAGCGTTTTAATAAAATGATTTAATATTTTTTCCGGTTTGATAAGATAATTATTCAGATGTTTTCAAGTATTTTTTTATGATAATATAATTTTTATTACTAGAGATAATAATTTTAATCAATTAAGATGATAATTATAAAAAATACATCAGAAAATATAAATATGAATTATTCATTATTTATTATAAGCGACTTTGGCTAATACATTATTTTATTAAAAAAATATATATAATAGAGCAGTAGCTTTAAAAAGTCCGTCTTGATTGCTGATGTAATCAAAGAATTTGGTCCAGTTGACAAATGATAACACCTAAATGTATGTACGTATTTATTAAAATAATATTTTATATCATAGTTGGTTAGGTTTTCAAATGTTATTTATGAAAAGATTATCAATAAAGCTATTCATTGGAGCACAAAAGAGAATTTTTAATATTCTACGTAAAGATTTATCCAATATATACATTTTTCTTTCTCTTCTGATATAAAACGTATTTTTATTATTCTATGATAAAATTATGATAATCATGCTCATTGTTTAATTATAAATATATCACATAATATGCTCGGATTATCAGTAAAGTTTTACAAAATTATGCATTGTCATTGCGTCGTGGTTTCAATCCGATCCAGAATCCATTTTCAGCTCTGAAGTTAAATGTTTTTGTGCTTATTTTTATGGGATTCTCAGTTTTCTCGGTTTCGACGAAATCGAAATGCGCCAACATATGGAATATTACAGCTTTCACTTCCATGAGAGCGAATCTTGAACCTATAAATCATCATAATAATTATTAAACGCATATGATACGTTAAAAAATGTATTTTATGCCGTACCTATGCAATTTCTCGGACCAATTCCAAACGGTATATACGTGTGTGGCTTAATATTGTCTTTATTTTCATCCGAGAAACGTTCGGGATCAAACTTTTCAGGCTCGGGGAAGTATTGAGGATCATGATGGAATCCATAGATCGGTATCAAGATACCTTCTCCGGGCTGGACCTGTAAATTTATTATAATTAGTGTTAATATTTAATAAAATTTGATACATTTATCAAGTATGTTAATATCTTACTGTGTGACCACGAACTTTGGAACTGTCGACAGGTGGAAGTTCGTACGGTTTCAGACATTCTCTATCGGTGGAAACAGCCGGAGGCCACTTTCTTAATGTTTCTATAAAAATATAAATAATTTGTAGCAATGATTTTGTGATATTTATATGACACCGAGAATAAAGCTACCTGATACGACCATATCCATGTATTTCAATTTTGATAAATCATTATATTCTAATTGGCCTTCTTTTTCATTGAAGATTTCATCAATTTCTTCTTGTAGTCTTTTTTGTATATCTGGATTAATCGTAAGTTCATGGGCTAGGAAGCAAAGTAACGTCGATGATGTATCAAATCCGGCAATCAAAAACAGAAGCGCCTGGGCAACGATATCGTCATCGGTCCATTCTTTTTAAATAAATATAATATATTAATAACGATACGATAAGTTGAAGAATTATGTATATATATATTTATAATCATACTTCTCTTGTGTTGGACTTTTCCTACTTCGGATTCCTTGACGGTAGCGAAACCTTCTTCGGTATCATTTGCTTCTTCTGCATCGTGTTCCAATTGACCTTTACGAGCTTCCATCAATAAATGGATCATGTCCTGTCTAACGATGCCCTCTTCTTCTCTCTTCGTCATTTGGTTCAATACCATGCTACGGAAAAAGTTTTTGATGTCCTCATTGAACAGATTTATCTTCGACAACTGAAAAATTTATGATTATATTTAATGAAAAATTATTGTATTATAATTATGATGTTATTACCCTCATTAATTTAGGAAATGCTGTGAATGCAAAGAACTTGAGTTGTTGAAAACCAGAAAAATCACTCGACTTTTCCGCCATTGTGAAAAATTCATTGGTTTTATCTTCTAACGAGTTGACTTTAATACCGAACGCGGATGTTGCTATTACATCATTAGTGTATCGTGTGAACGCATCTTTCAACTCAATTTCAACAATACCTTTTTCTAATAATTTTTATAAATATTATTAATAAAATTATTTAAATATTTTTCGTAGTGTCAAAAATATATTTTATACCTTGATTCTCGTCTTCGTTTATTCTTTCCAAATAGTATTTTGCCATTTGATCTGCAATTTCTGATACGAATTCAAGCATATTCTTCATCTTAGAACTGGTAAACGCCGGACTTAACGTCGCTCTCATGTCACGCCATTTGTCACCTGAAATTAATTAATAAATTATATGTTTCATGGACTTGCCGTTGTTATTCTAGCGCTTATATCTAGATTAAGATGATAGACACTACAAATGATTGAACAGCAGAGCTGTCACGGAGATTAAGACTCAGCTTCTCGGCTGTTACTTGACAGCTCAAAAATTCGACTACCTGCTCTGGGATATCCCTATTCACATACCAACACATGTCGATTGACTCAATTCCATAGATCTTCAACAGTTGTTATTTGAATTATGTCTTATGGAATTTCGCCCTTTAATCCAGAATCTAAAGCGGTGAATGTTTTGGGAATGCATTACAAAATGCACTGAACGTTTTATCTAAGCTTACTCTGACGTTACATATATATAAACGCATTAATGCATATTTTTTACACACCTTTCAAAGAGAATAAATGATTTCCGAACAATGAATCAGTATCTTCATCGATCGTTACTTCGTGATTAACAAAATTATCGAATGCTTTGATTCCGACTTGTTTAAGAATATCTATATCTCTTATCATGATTAATGGTTTGTTCATTTGCATATGTCCTACGTATCTAAAACACAAATATTTTAATAAATTAAATTTACTCGTTATGACGTTTTCCATAATACTACTCACTTTTGATCAGGGTATTCATTGTACGTTCTGTGCACAAGATGCATAACATGTTCTTGATGTGTCAACGTCTTGAACATATTGCCGATGAATGGAAAAGTGAACGGAATATTTTTTATTCCGCGCCTCTGGAAATAGCTCGCTTGCCGTTTCCCATAGACATACAATAATCCGGTACCAACTATGCCCAGGATTATGAAATCTGTCGAGGAAAATTCTCTATTCCAGACATATTCGATGATCTGAAATCCAATCAATTATTTAGCAAGTAATCATAAGATAATAATTACGTCCTTAATTGAAACATTTAATACTTTTAGATGTTAGATATATTAGATAAGATTAAAAAAAAATGCATCGTAACGCGATATATTAATTTATTGTAATTTAGTTCATCTTTACCTTGTCTTTATCGAGAAGCTTGGAAAGTCCCCATTGCTTCAATAGCATCAACACTACCTCCATATTTATTATATGGAATATTTTTATTCAAACGCGTAATGCATTTGCCGAAGCGAAGTATAGAAATGAAACATTAATCTCAGCAAAGATTTTATGAAATATTAAATAAACAAAGATAAGCCAGAAATTCTCAATATTTTATCAGTAGACCGTCAATTATTTTATTTTAAGAAATTATATGTCGATTTTGATCATACTTTCGACTAATTCGTCATAGCTTGAAGATTTGGAGCACTTGGTTACAATACTCGGACATTAAGGAAGTGAATTTATAATTAAAAAATGTGAATAATGTACATCTCAGAGTTTATTCTGAGCTATTATTTCTTCGAGTAA